>SNQJ01S0011822.1:134377-150413 GCA_010110895.2 Picea sitchensis | reverse complement strand
ATCCATTCATGGGTGTTGTATATGCATGTGCATTTTCCTTCATGTCCAAATACCTTTATCAATCTTGCGGTCCAAAACCCATGACTAGGGTTGACATCAATGACAACAATCAATCTTCCAACAGACTGCGCCATCAAAACTCATGTTACACACCATGTTTTTTGCATGGTCTTTTGGGTCAATGCATTCTGTTGTTTCTTGCATGGTCTTCTCGTCAGCTATTATGATGGTTGTCGGTTCTTCCTCTTTGAAACTCAGGTTATTGTAGAATATAGAAGAACCCACCTCAGTGTTGACGACGTATATGGGATGATTTTGTGGCTGCAACTTGATGCTTACCATGTATTTCAGCAACACTTCTTTGTACATCCTTTTTTCATGGCCAAAAACAGGGATAGTGGTGTATGACATATCCATCTGCAATGTGCCCTTCAACTTCGCAGCACACGATCTCAAGAGTAGCATGCCGAATTTTGGGGGTATGTCTGTGATGACCACGTCAATGACCATGTTCTTAGTGGGGATTTGAGCCAACGATACAAATAGGTCTTTGATAAGGCCTAAACACTTTAATTTCCTCGAATCAAAGGAGAAACGGTCTTTGTATGGCCTCGTGACATCCAAACCTAGTTCATCCATGATCACCTTCAACATGAGGTTGTGTGACGCGCCATAATCTAGCATGGCGTTATGCAGGGTCATGTCATGGATCTTCAGACTGACATAGAAAGGAGGGACATCTTCGGTATCGCTTGTCTCTTCAACGCACAGACCAAAAAGGATGGCAGGGTGATCATCTTGAATATTTAGAGTATCGGGGGTCCTCCCATTTTCAACATTTTAATGATTTGTTCCCGATACTCGCCCTTTCTAATAAGTTCATTGAACGGGACATATATTTTTATTTTGGCCATCTCATGTTCAAAATTGAAAGGGGGACAGGTTTTTTCTACCTCTTTTCCAGTCACCTCTCGTCCTATCTCTAGATATTTCTTAGAGACCTCCTCCTTCGACTTAGCTTTCTCTGTCACATCCTTGGTTAGCTTGTGGAAGGGGTATCCACCGGAGACTTCCTTATGGGGTTTGTTTGTTGCGACTCGGTAGGCACGTCTTTGCTCCAGAGGTTGTACTTCTTCTGGAACTGCATGATGGTGTTTTGATAGCCTTTCCTGAACTCTTTTGTCTCCCAAGACGGCCCATCATCTGTTTCGAGTATCATATCATCATCGGTCTCTGGCACAAAGTCTTTGTTTCTGCTCATATACCGATCATGCTCTCTCTTTGTCAAGAACACGCGCATGTTTTAATCATCGCAACAATGCATCTAGTCGTCGAATGTCTGGTTGAAATCCTCATCTACGTAGTTGTTCTGGAAAGGAGGTCTCATTTGTTGGTCACCTTGATCCCTTTGCTCTTTCTGTTCTCTCTGTCTGATTTGAGGGATTTGACCCCTTCTGAGGTTCTGATTTCTGGGAGGTGGGTCATTTTGTTCTCGGGCAACAGGTCTGTTTCCCATGGACATTCTCTCCATCAACTTCTCCATGGTCTTCATTACCATGCCAAATTTATCATTTGAGGACCAAGACATCGAAGGTTGTGCATCTCTCTGGGGTCTCTTGTCGCCTCGATTGAACCTTGGTTTTATTTTTCCCAACGCCATCGTGTTTACTTTGACTTCGAAAGCGTTACTCATTATAGCGTCCAGACTCACTGATCTTCTTTCTCTCAAGAACATGGAGAAATCACTGTCGAAACAATCAGCGTACCACAACTGTGCAGCACCCAGAGGCGGCTTGACTTCTAAGGTATTGAGTTGTACACCTTCAAAAAATGGGCTAAGAACACCTGCACTGTTTCTTCCGGTCATTTCTTCATATTATTGTATTGTGTTAGCAGCTGCAACAGGTTTTTCTTGTCCCCCTATTTATTTAGGAACGACGTCTCGAATGCGGTGAAGTCCCAAATGTTTGTGGGCGGGAGGGCTTTGAACCATTTTCTTACATCTCCTGAAAGGCTCTACGCAAGCAACCTCATTTTTGCATCCATGTAGTCCAACCTCTTCCTGGTCGACGAAATCGTTAAACCAGTCCAGGTGCCTCTGAGCGGAAACATTTCCTTCAGCGTTGTAGAGCTTGATTCTCTAGCTATAATTCTGAGGCAAGTCATGTAATTGGGCTGGTAGGATGAGAGGAGTGAATCTAGCAGCCATAGCCCTAGGATGATTCAGATTCTGAGAGATATTATTGGGTACTAGAGCTTGAAATTTCTTTGAGTCGAAAACAGTCTCGTCCAAACTGGTTTCTGACTTAGACCTAAAGAGAGTTTTCTTGAAGAATGCGTCAAAATCAAGGTCGTCAATGCTTTGTGCACCATCTTTGGGAAAGGATAGGCTTTTGTCCAGGTAGTAGAAAGGGTCTGACGCTTGCTCTCTAGTCTTGTGAGGAATCTTCTCGAGGTCGTACATAGGCTCTGCGGGGTTTGGGTTAGGATTTTCTCTGGTATAAATTGTTTTTGGAGACACGGTTCCCGAAATGTGCTACTTGGAGCTACTGGTTTGTTTGGACTGGAGTTTCCAAGGTAAGGGTTTCAACCGATATGGATGTTTATCCCTTTTTTACCCTCAGGGGTCAAACTTCAACGTTAGTCATTCTCCCAGGTAAAATCTATTCAATTTCATCCCCGACAACGATGCCAAAATGTTAGCACTCTGTAAATCTATTCAGATGATAAACAAACAATGAAGGTAAATTTTTCAACCGACTTTGAGACCTGAAACTAGCCTTTCGGATCTAGAGAGGGCTCTCTCGAAAGGCGCAGTCTCCGTACAGGATATGGCTTTGAAAGTAGTGGCTATATTTAACACCTTGATATGATGGGTTCTGGTTATATTGGCGCAAGAAAGTGAGACTTGGGCTATGGAGTTGATCTGAGGAATATGCAGGGACAAATGAATCAGTGACTGAACTTGAGAGGATAAGGCTAGGTGAGAAATAGTATTCAGTGTAAAAACGTAATTTGAGGCGAGAGAAAAACACAGGAAGTAACTCAGAGCATTGTTGTAGGTGGATTTAGAGTTAACTTTTAGAAGAAAATGTTTTGTCTAAGTGGCGCGAATAAGGGGCGTTGCGCAGCGAATCCACAAGTTCGAAAATTCGTTCTGAAATAGACAGAAAAAGATATGAATAAAATATGAAAGGAAGCACATACACAAAAGGAGAGGAACACAATACATCCAACTGTTGCAGCTAGAATATTTTCCTCAAGTCACAGAACCTTTGCATTAAATTCTGGTCCGAAACTCAAATTACATACAATATTTGTCGTCTACCAAATTTGCCAACCAACCTGGCTTACATCAAAAATATGAAATATATAAACGAGGGCGTCGCTTAGGCTACCCTGCTTTATAACTGCTAACCCTAAAACTAGGAAAACTGAGTAGCATGCGCTAGAGACTCTTCACATGGTGCTGCCCGAAAATAGACAATAATCACGGTTGTTTACCCATGACTGTTCGTAAATATTCCATGAGGATCTGATCATCGGTCAGGTCTCGATATGGAAAGATATGTGTCAGTGCATCCCTTTGATCGGGTGTCAGAGCAAGCAGGTGTCTGTCAAGAACTTGTTATCCACTTATAACGGCTTCGATTTATGTTGCGCGTTCATCTTCTGGAAAATGTGTGTGGTGAGTGGTTGTTTGATTATCGTGGCCATGTCCATCAAAACTTCCAAGATTTGTCTTGTGTTTGCAGGATGTAGAAACAAACACCTGCTAAACTTGCTTTTCCTGCACACTGGCGAGAGCCACGCGGGCTTCCTTCTCGGTCGTTTCACTTTCTCTGGGATGCTTTGTATCCCTTTATTCCGCCAGTATTTGTGCTTCTCGCATTTGTAAAATGGTGTCCTGCACTTCTTTGAGCTTCCTTTTCAACCATGCCATGTTCCCTTCGTGACCTTGCGCTGCTAACGTTTCCATAGTTTTTGTCGCTAGTTGCCACCTCAATTCCATGTTTTCCTAATAGACTTCAGTGATAGCCATATTTGCATGTTTTAGTTGTTGATATGGATATTGATCATTCACTCTTGTGATATCTGCTTTCCTTGTTCTACTCCTATCTTCACGGCTCGATCTTCCAGCAGGTTCTAGCTGGATGGCGTGAACGAGTAGTTATTCGGCTACTAATCTGGTGCGCGACTCTTCTAAAAATTGAGCTTCCACGGTTTCCTTGTTCTTTCGGGGCCTGCCCATCTTCTGAGGCATTTTCTATTGGGGAGACAAATCTCCTACTGTCTTCCTATCCTATGTGAATCCCTTCATTTCGGATTATGCACGGTTTGATCTGGTCTTCTCTGTAGGTAAAAGAATAGCTCCTTTCACGTCTTTGGGAATGGTTGTTGCATGTGAGAATGAATCCCAATCATTTTGGGGCTCATACCTTGCAATTCTGATGCTCCGTGCACCTTTCCTTATGCTCTGAGAGGTCTCCATGGCACGACCGATGTGTAATTTGCACGCAGTATATCCAAAAAATGCACAGGGGGGGAGTTATGAACAAACTGGAGTGGCAAGGGAAATTGCAAATAGAGTTCGGGCCTGGTTCTACGACTGGATAAAGTGTCGAGCATCCGAGATTTATAACAAGTTAGATAAGAGAGGAAATCGTGTTGGAGGATAGTGAATTCATGGCGACGAGATGTTTCGAGTTGAGGTGCAGGTTTTCCATGGAAAATCCCCACATGTAGGATACAAGCGATAAGGTTTGCTGGACATGCATGATACAAACGTCACTATTTTTTCATTCCCTCAGCCTTCATGATGAACTGATAATAACATGTTGTACTTGCCGATGTGACCTCCATTAACTACTTTACTTGACCTAGGCACGTAGAGGCTGGTTTCTCAACGGGACTCTACTCTTTGGAAAATACATACCCGTACCGCTCATACAAGTTTCAACTCTGACATCCCCTCCCGTTTCCAAGGGCCAACCGACCACTTGCTGACCTCAACCTCATGGGGTTACGTACCTAATTTAACATGTTCGGATGCATGGGTCACAACTTGAATTAAAACCGACTCTAAATGGAAAGAAAAATGGTGGCGCTAATAGATGGTATCATCATCAAAATGATAGTATCTTGCATCACATTTTCTTATGTCGACTTGAAGAAATGCATCAATACTTTCAATCTCTGTATGACCATGCTCCCTTTCTGGTGAAGAATTTCTCACCAAGTTGTCCCCTTTGGAATCACTACAAGATGTATCATGAGAATTCGATGATCGAAAAGGAATGTAGGTTGTCATATATGTGCTTTCACCTAGAGGTGGGAGGGTGGGCTCTTGAATATCACTGTTAACAATGATTTCTCCATCCCTTTTATCTTCAATTGTATCTTGATTCTCGATGGAAATATGAGAAGATTATTCTCCATTTCTCCCTACTATGATGCCTTTATCCTCCTCGAGTCTTTTCAAACAGGCCTCCCATAAACCACCACTATTTTCTGAATATGAGAAATCATGTGATATCGTCTCATGGGAGGGGGGAGAATGATGAAACTCTTCATAAAAAACCTATGATCTTCGTTGCTATGGTTGATATCAATATCTTCCATAGGAAGACCAAGAACATCCTCAATAAGTCTCCGTGTAGAATATAATTCCTTTATTTCGCGGACAAGGGGCAACCAACCTATTGAGTCATAATCCCAACTTGCACAAAAAGATTCCAAAAACTCTGCAAAATAAAAAAAAAAAAACCTTTTCCAAGGATTTCATACCACATATGTCCAAACCCTCTTTTATTTATCATGAAAAATTTCATCAAGAGATCCTCATGGAAGAATTCATTTTTCTTACAGAATGCAATAACGATAGATATGTATTTCACAATTGGATCCCCATATCCATAGAAAAGGGTCAAGTCCTCGACCCCTTCCATATTAATTATATGATAATGCGAAAAATTACTCATACCCAAATATTCAATTAGATCATAACATTATGCTAACTATGGAGGGAGCTTCTCCATTCTTATTAGTAAGATCTAAAAGTAAGGCTAAAATTAAAAATATGAGATGAAAAATATCTATGAGAATACCACAATGGAGTCACCAATACATACGCTACATTTTACCTTAGATATTTAAGTCTTGTCTTGTATCTTTGTGTCTGATGTGGTTTATGTGGGGTCTCCATGTGAGTTCCTACAAGTTAGTGCAAGTATTAATAAACTCATTGAAATATAAAACAAAATTTCATACGAGAGATAAGATAATGGAGTCGCCAAAGTTGGAAATATTTAGTTGCAACGAACTTGTTTTTTATTTTTCTTCAATGGAGTCGCTAGATGAGACCCAAAAATGTTAGCAAGTGAAACCAAAATAATCTCATCAAAGTACAACACAATAAAGTTTACCGATATATGTCGTTGAGGACCCTTGGTTTAAAAACTTGTCCCAGGAAACGACGCAAAAAAATGTTACCGACCAAACTAGCAGACCACCAAGGTTTGTAGTCTGCTATGACAACAACATAGGGGATAGGTGCCCAATGTCACCACAATACCTATCCTTCCCTGTTCGAGCCAAACCCCATGCTAAGAGGATTTGGGAGGCTTCCCGTAAACTATTACTTCACCTCAAATAATCTTAAGAAGAGTGCCTAAATAGAGAACACTAGGTGAAGGTAGGAGTTAATTGTTTTCAAGACTTGTTGAACTAGAAATAATGTAGAAAATAAAGTAACAAATCAACAAGCTAACTTACCCCAATTCTTCCAAATATTGACTAAGTGATGCACAAGATATAGGGGTGAATTCCCTTACCACTTTCTGGATGATTTATAATAAGGATACTTTGTAAGAAGTGGCTGGAAATAAGACATTTCATTGTTGTCCTATTATATTAGACATGCAAAAATAGATAAAAACGCAGAAAACCAACAAGAAAATGGTCCTTTGAGGCCTCCCACAAGTGTAAAAATACACTAGATCGATAGATCTATGGGTTTAGTGGATAGGGAAGCAACAAAATATGCAACAAAATTAATTTCTAGCTAGCTGAAAATTACTTCTGCATATCTGGGGTTCAAATCTCCCTAAGGTCAAAACCCAAAATTTATTACAACAAAGAATAATATTTAACGAGATGTAATTTTCTTCTATACTAACTAGAAAATTAAGATAAAACTTGTGAATCAGATTTGGAATAATTGTGGAAGGGTTTAGGAAGTGGATACTTACAATATGCACCCCTTTTATTGTCAACAAGAGTGTAGATATGAAGATTTTCTTGGTTGTAATAACACAAATCTGCACACTATTTCTCAAGAAAACCCTTGTAAGATATATTTAATGAAGCATAAAAATAAAGGATAAATATATCTTGGAGTAGGGAAATTCCCAAGGCAACAAAACCCCTAATATCTACTAGCTTATAAGATGTGAAAATGAAATACTAAGCCATGGTATGGTTTTTTTTGTATTTTTTTTATAATAAGAGATGATTTAAAATATTTGAAATTAAGTGGTTGAATAAATGGAGAGATTTACCTTTACCTTTATTTATATTATATGTCTCTTAGTTTGAGAGATTGTGACCTCGCAAGTTTAAGATTGGCTCGGATGGATTTCTATTCAATTGGGGTCGAAGGACTATCACCCCCAATGCTATAAATTCAACAATAGATGTGTTCCTCCTTGGATTTGCTAGGAGAGCTCATCAATGGATGGTATCCAAGAAAACCAATCAACTAGGGTCAAAGTGATAACCTACCACTTGGTTGAAGCTACTACCCCAACGTTCCACTTCCTTGAACATTTGACTTGGGAAATGTGCCCAACTATTTTCTTAGAAGGGTGGGGCGATTTTCCTTTGGGAGGAAATATCTCCATTAATATTTCATCAATCCAAAATGTGCAATATGGGTTTTTCTCGTAAAATTTTTCTGATCATTTTGAACCCATGTTGTATTTTTGCCTCCGGGGACCCACTGCATTGGGATCCATGAACTGCCTCAAAAGACGTGCAATGATGAAAACTTTGTGAGACTACCATGTTGTGAACAAAAATGGCAAATGCACCATCGCTAAGATATGCCTATAGACTCAATATAAAACAACCATGTTGGAAGACATAGGTGTGCATGACATGGACCAGACCAAGCCCCACAAACTACAATCACACCTACATAAGACTCATGGATCCACACAACCATTTCTCACAATAGATCCATGCCAAGGCTTCCAATACTATCCAGGAAAAAAGACATTGAGATTGGGACTAAGGGGACTGACCATGGATGGATTAAGTCTAGGAGTCCATTACAATATCATCCACTATGGTTTACATGGCTTTGACTTGCATCCTTCAGTTTACAATGATGTAGCCAAATGAAAAATCTACTATACCTCCTGGAGAGGTTATATGTCCCACAATTTTCAAAGTGCATAATTTTGACGAGACAATTTTTAATGTTGCAAGAGAGAGGTTATGCCCGTGCCCACAGAAGATTGATTGCGACAATGTATTATTTTAACCAGATCATTTCAGAAAGGTAGGCGAAGTACTAAAAGAAAATGATGCATCAGGAATGCTGAGAAGACAAGTTGATTATGCATTTCTCTAGTGTTTCTCCATTGCCAGTGAGCATACATAGGCCTGACAAAGTCACCCCGATGTCACAAGCCTTGCTATGCTTATAGGGAGCGTCCATAGCCCCGAAAAAGATACTTGCATGCCCCACATGAGATGGAATGCCTTTCCCCAAGCCTTTACATTTATAATGTGAATTTCCTCTTGAATTTAGAGAGAGGTGGATGGGGGGATTCTAATCTTCCTTTAAAAGCATGTAGGATGACACCTGTGAAAGTGATATTTTCCAACTTGATTATAGATGAGCTAATTCCCCAAGCAACATACCTTGAGTACTACAATTGTCTTCCTAAAGTAGTTTTCAGTCTTGTTAGTTTTAGAAAAACACAAAACCTGCTCTTGGGTATCTCCATTAGTTCACTCTCACTACAATTTAAGAATGCAATGCTCATCTGTTTGTGAACTATGTTTGTCTATTGTATCTGACTTGAAGTAGTGCACATCAATTTTCATAGAGATGGATGAAGTTGTGTCTAGAAGTAAAATGTATATTTTCAGGCTTTTGATACCAACATGTCGCATCATAAAATCTATTTGGATCAATGACACCAAGTTCACTAAGATGTCTAAGGAAAGAATTTTGAAAGAGAGAAGAGGAAACCTAATTAGAATAAAAGAAAAATGAAAATGCAAAGCATAAAACAAAGCAAGCATGCACAAAAAAGTAAAACATAATAAAGAAAAAATTAAATATGGAAAGTAGACTCTTTATTTATCTACAAGGGAAGGCCTCCTCGAAGGCTAGATAATGTAGTGCTTAAGAATTTGGCTGTTGATGGGGAGGAGGTCTACATCCCCTTCAATATTTTTCAATCTGTAGGTACCTAGGCCAATATTTTCCTTGACTATGAAGGACTGATCCACAATTGTTGAAACTTTGAATGTTTTCCTTTGTCTTCATGTGGCTTGTCCCATTTGAGAATCGAGTCTCCAACTTGAAAGTCCTTTTCACCTACATATTTTTTATCGAACCAATGTTTAATAGTCTATTGGTGAGTTTAAAATTTATTTTTAGATTTGGTGCAAGTCCCTTCTAGTTTTAACAAGGTGTTGATACGTTTTTGGATGACAGGGGATTCTCTCCCGCATGATTTCTGTGTCAGTTGAAGGGAAGGGAGATAGATGTTTGAAGGGAGAATGGTTTCCTTCACGTAAACGAGAAACTAAGGAGAGGTCCCTATGGATGCTTTATGAGTAACACGGTCAGTCCAAAGGGCGTTTGGTAATGCATTGTGCCAATTCCTCTGTTGGTCAACTACAATTCACTTAAGTATATGGATCGGGTTTTTGTTAGTGGATTCAACCAGGCCATTTCTTTGGGGGTAATAGTTGGTTGCATATTTCAAAATGACCCCTTTCTCTAAAACAAACTCAATTAATTTCAGTGATGAAAAATATGTAGCATTATCAAATACAAGAATGGTTGGTACTTCGAACCTGGTCATAATGTGTTATTTTAGAAAATTGAATACTACTTCATCATTTACCTTAGTTAATGGCACAAATTTTTTCCAACATGAGAAATAGTCAATGATAGTTAGAATATACATGTGTGTTGGCCCTTGAACAAGTTTTGGGAGATCCTTGGTCAAGTTTGACCTATTTTTGGACTTCGATAGCCTGTCAAAGGAGGAGCGCAAGACGAAGCAGAGATCGCGGGATCTCGACCCCTTTTTTGGGTCCTTTTTGGGATTTGGGATTATGCAATGGGTATGGGATGTCGGCCCATGGGTTTACCCATGTTTAGGCCTATTTTGTAAAGTATAAATAGATGTCTAGGCAATGTAAGGAGGGGCATCTATGTGATGTTAGGCTAATATGATAAGTATTAGATCTATGCGATTGAAGGATTGTAAGTGACCTGTGCATACTGTGTGAGACTTGCAGGGCTGAGTACAAGTCATTGTAAGAGGTTGTGGAAGGCTGTGTGCTTAGATCTACTCGGGGAAGGAGGATATAGCAAGCTACGCAGATCTCCTGTCCTATGTGGAGTAGAGTTTTGAAGCTCTATGCATGTAACCTATTGAAGAAGCTAATAAAGAAGAAGAGTTGGTGGATGTAGCCCCAGGGTGGGGGTGAACCACGTATATGATGTGTTTCTTTTATTTGTGCAATGTATTGATGCGTTTATGTCTTTACTTGCTAAGTGCTTTGATATAGATAGATAGATCTGCTTATGCTTTGTGTTAATGATGTATATGGATGTTAGATCAGACTTATATGAATGTGCTTAGTTCTTGAATATACTATATCTGATATGTTCCTTCGTGTTAAGTGTTGCTAGATGCTAGATCTGGTTGACCACTACGTTGTACCGTGATTAGGGTTTAACTGTGTTGTAACTAGAACTGAATATTGATCAATATAACTGCTAAGTGCTCGGTTAAGTGTTACAATCACAGTTCTGTGTCCCAGCGAAGGTTGCAAACACCTGAGTCCTGCAACCACCCCTGCCTCTACCTCAGGTGAGACTTCATTTGCTTTGCAGGTGTTGCCGAAAGGTCCGGTATTTAGGGTTTTGTTGGTGCGTTGTTGTAGCGTTGAACCCTGGGTCTTCCCCTGTGCGAACAAATGGTTCTGTTGTTGGGACTTGAAACTGTGATTGTTGGGAACTAAGGAAGAGGAAGATTTGTGCAAAGATCCAACCTGAAACTATGATTGTTGGGAACTAAGGAAGAAGAATCTTTGTGCAAAGATCCGTCCTAAAACTATGAAAGCTCTGTGTGTAGATCTGTCACTCTAGTGTGCAGTACTCTACTTAGTTTAAGAAGCTCTGTGTTGAAGAAAAGAAGTTCGATCAGAAGAAAATAGGTAAGATATGAAAGCTTTGTGCTCTGAGAAAGGTAAACGTGAGAATTCTTGACTAAAAGAGGTAAGATCTGAAATATTTGTGCTCTGATAAAGGTAAGAATAGTGAAAAGTTATAGGTATGGAAGCTTGGTGCTTTGTAGAAGTAAGATAAGTGGAAATTTTTGTTTCTAAAGTATGGATCTAGGTATGTTTGATAGATTCTATCCTAGCTTGAAAACTAGGGCACTAATAGATTAAAGAAGGTTTGATATGAGTAGATATGATAAGATTAGTGAAAGATATGTTATACCTATGCATAGAAAGAATGTTTGGACTAACAAGTGGATGCAGGATCCTAGAAATAAATGTTTGCAGGTTAGCTACTATGACCCTGGCGCGTAGTATAGAAAGATCTGGGAATCATTTAAAAGAAAGAGAGGATTAACCCTCTGTTACAGTTGCAGAAAACTAGGACATCTTGCTAAGGAATGCCCTGGGAGAAGACCTAGTTGTCTTTGTTGCAAAGATATGGACCATGAAGTATTAGATTTCCCTAGAATGATTTTTAAGCTTGAAGGAATGAACATGAGACAGGAAAACCCTAAGACAGATCCAGAAATGGAAGAACCCTAGAAAGAATCAGAGAAATTATTGCTACAGATAAAAGAAACCTTGAATGACCACAGACATGTCAGTTTATCAGAGATATTCAAAGAAAAATAATGCCTTGAAGCAAGAATATGAGACTTCGACATTGACTGTGTTCTGGATGAGGAAACACAGGTGAATATCATGACAAAAAGAACTTGGGAACTTTTAGGGAAGCTTGCTATGACTCCTTCATTGGGAGGACTGGGTCTATTTAGAGGAAAGATGATAAACCTATGTGGAAAGCTCACCCAGATATCTATGAATGCCAATGGAACTTCGACAGAGGAAGATTTTGACATTATTAAATTTATTGAGAACTGTGCCCCATTTACCATGTTACTAGGAAAACCTTGGATTGGAAGAAATCAGGCCAGAAGGCAAGAAGAAAAAGAAGTTTTAGAGCAGAAGAAGCAAGAGTTAAAAGATTTCATGACTAGAAGGATCACACACTTGATTGAAGAATAGAAGAATAGATCGAAGCTATTTAACACCAGAGACCCGGATGTTGAAGTTGCAAGAACACTAGAAGACCCACAGAAGATTGAAGTGCCTATTCCAGATAAAGAAGAAGTATCACCCTCGACTCTTAGGAAAGAATCTCAACAACGCAAAGTAACTATGCCAAAAGAAGATAAGAATCAGAATGGAAAAAGGCATACCGAGATGAAGCTCACTGGAAAGAAACCTAGAAAACTAAGTAAGAAGAGAGCTAATATCGACAAGTTATAGAAGGTTCTAGAGGGAACTTCGCAGAAGGAAAATCTGCAAAATTGGAGCTTCATCGGGATAACAGAACAACGTCACATGGAACTTCGCCATGGTGAAGAAATATAGCCATTGGGACCGATATAATCATTCGCCCGATCCTCCGAATGGGTAGAAAGGCATTTATGGTTCGCCACCAGACCATTGGACCGTGCCATAACAGACATAATAGAGTTAATGAAGGCTTCTCGATCATTGCAAGCAATTCATTGCCGAGTTATCTATTTATCTCGTCACACCATGCACCGAGAACACTTTTGATAATAGCAAATTTGAGCCCACAGACTTGTTAATTTTATACAGTGATCATTATGCTATTTTCTTATATCCTATTGCAGTGTCTAAGTTACTCCTCGAACCCGAAGATTTCCAACCCTGAGCATGTATGTTGGACGAGTTCAGCGTTGCAGAGAGATTTGTTGAAGAAGTTCTGATCAATCTCATGACTGAAAGAGTCATGTTGATGTCTACAAGTGTACAAGCATCATCAGCGAGAGGACTGCAAGCCTCTCTGTTGATTKCTCACGGATCAAGGCCATCCCGACCATCAGTAGAGAAGAGAACCAAGCATAAAGATGACCTAGAAAATGTGAATTTGATTCCATCCATATTGACTGATTACATCATGCCTCTGGCTGGCGTGGTGAATCGTGATAGTGTGCCAAGATACTTCGAGTACACTATGGTCACTACATACCTCCTGAAGGGGATATGCTCAGTTCAAACAAAGCAGGACAAGATCACATCGTTGAATTTCAGTGACTTCAACCTCGGAGATCAAAATATCTATGGTATGCTCGCCCCATATAAGTACCTAACCATAACTAAAGGGAAGAAATCTAAGATCATCCCTCAGTCATGGACGATGAACCTCGCGCAGTCCACCCTGTTGAATGTCATGAAGATCCCACAAAGGAAGTCAACTTCGGTGTCAAGCTGCTACTATCATGTTACCATGGCAGCTACTTATGACTAGACCACTGCATTACAGTTGATCCAATGTTGATCCATGGGATCACAGGATTGAGTATGCAAGGACCTGACCTGCAGGACTTTTATCAAGGAAAAGCTGCAGATCATGCTCTTGCATAGAAGATCAAGGATACATATGGCGATGTTGAGAAGGGAACAAGAGGCTACAAGGTAGCTTCCATCCAGAGTGGCGCAGTGCGCCTTGCATGCCAACTGATAGATGGAAAGTTAGTAAGGAAGAACCGACCTACGCAGGTCACCGACTTTGTTGTTGACCTCACAGGGAAGTGCACAGAAGGCCTACAGATGAACTGGGCGAAGTACCTAGTTAACCAGTTGGAACTAGATTTTTGAGAAGCACAGGATCAGGGTTATGAATTTCATTTCAGTTGACTCCTAGTCCTCATTTCATTTGTTTCCTGGGATATGTCGAAAGGAGTGGCCTTCCCTAACATAGAGTCATTCAAACCACTTGTCGTGAAGTTCGCTACCCTGTGGTATTCAACTGATATGAACAAACAGTGGTAGTCGAACGTTGTGTTTCATACATACTACCTCCAGCTAAAGCAAGCCATTGAAGTCGAGCCTTGCATGACTCCGAACAACCTACAAAGGTTCCGACCACTAATGAAGTTCAGCGCAGATTGACACTTTATATACATTACAACATGAGCAAATGAACATCAAGAGCAGCTCCAATCATATTACAAACTTACAAAAGAAGACCTTGAGGAGATCACCAAAGAATGGTCTGCTGACCTCCTTATCCCCACCAACCCCAGAGAGATATATGATATTGACAGCCTAGAGGACACTCATAAAGAACACAATACACCCGGAACCAACAGACAGAAGAAGACTAAGGAGGTCCAAAACTTAAGCAACACCTCAGTAAAGATTGCTTCCATGTCACCTGACCGAGGGGGTGGTGATGAAGTAGAAGCTGAACAGAGACCAGGCGAAGTAACACCGCCCAGAGATGAGGTCAACCCTTTGAAGAAGAGGAAGGTTTCCCCCCTGAAACCTTCTTCCTGGAAGAAATTGAAAGCCTCCATGACCAAGATGTAGACTGTCCTCACCTCTAATGATTTTGACTTCATCATAGCTGCCCTGAACGATGCTTCACTAGAGATAGCAGAGAAAAAAGGAGCGAAGCAAGAAGAAATGTATGATAGGATTGAAGTTGAACTCTTAGGGGTACAGTAGGCCCTTCAATCCAGCCGCATAGTCTCCACTGCGCCCATGCCATTGGGAGAACCAGAGTTGGGAGGTGAGCCAACCCAACTCCACCGACTAGCTGAGACAGTCAAAGCTCGCCTTCGACAAGCACAAGAGGAAACAGAACAAGCCACCCAGGCTTTGATGCAAGTGCAAGGAGTACTTGTAGAGCAGCGCCGAGATGCAGAACAAGAAAAGATTATCTCCAAGCAAATTTTGATGAACAAAAATCACAACTACAACAAGGAAAAGAACAGTTGCTCAGGGAGCAACTCGAAGTGAAAGAAGTGGTCAGCAGAGCACTTCACTCTGTGACAGTCATAGAAATAAAGGTAGAATATCGAGTCATGCAACAAGTAGAGAAACTCATATAAGTTATCCAGCAGCTAAAGCAACACATAACAGACTTAGAGCTCCGTGCAGTGCCAAAGACCCCACAGGATGTAAGGGATAAAAGAGAAGCAATTTCTCAAACCACAATTGAGAGAATAAAATCCCTTGCTATGGAATGTAAGCAACTCACTGATCGCAGTGCCTAGACCTATGAGAAACTCACTGAAAATCTAGAACTAAAGGAACTGGAGTCACAGCTCCAAGAGGTCAAGTATCAAGCTGAAACGATACAAGCGCAGTTGAAGCCCCTATCAGCTGTGGAAAGAATGAAGTGATCCCAGGAGCAACGCACTTCCTAGCAGTAGATCCACACTATCCATAGCAGAGTTATGGAAGTAACTCAGAGGCTCCAACCTGTACAAGATAAGGATTACCAATTGTTTACAGAGGTAGAAGGCCGAGGAGCAAAACTGGAGCAGGTTGTCACTGCAGCTGAACAACGCCTTGAAGGACCTGTCAACGATGAAGTCATCCAGGAGTTCGCTGAATAGGAGGCCAAGGCACAGTAGCAAGTCAAAGAAGCTTGAGCTATTCTTGAGGATTTTGAAGCATAATTATCCATATCAGAGTGACTCGGGACAAGTCA
>SNQJ01S0011822.1:100841-134327 GCA_010110895.2 Picea sitchensis | reverse complement strand
GTAGAAGGCCGAGGAGCAAAACTGGAGCAGGTTGTCACTGCAGCTGAACAACGCCTTGAAGGACCTGTCAACGATGAAGTCATCCAGGAGTTCGCTGAATAGGAGGCCAAGGCACAGTAGCAAGTCAAAGAAGCTTGAGCTATGCTTGAGGATTTTGAAGCATAATTATCCATATCAGAGTGACTCGGGACAAGTCACAGGTGAGTGTTAGGGGCCTGTTGGCCCTTGACCAAGTTTTGGGAGATTCTTGGTCAAGTTTGACCTATTTTTGGACTTCGACAGCCTGTAGAAGGAGGAGCGCAAGATGAAGCAGAGATCACAATATCTCGACCCCTTTTTTGGGTCCTTTTTGGGATTTGGGATTATGTAATGGGTATGGGATGTCGGCCCATGGGTTTACCCATGTTTAGGCCTATTTTGTAAAGTATAAATAGATGTCTAGGCAATGTAAGGAGGGGCATCTATGTGAAGTTAGGCTAATATGCTAAGTGCTAGATCTACGTGATTGAAGGATTGTAAGTGCTCTGTGCATACTGTGTGAGACTTGTAAAGCTGAGTGCAAGTCATTGTAAGAGGCTGTGGAAGGCTGTGTTCTTATATCTACTCGGGGAAGGAGGATCTAGCGAGCTGCGCAGATCTCCTGTCCTATGTGGAGTAGCATTTTGAAGCTCTGTGCATGTAACCTATTGAAGAAGATAATAAATAAGAAGAGTTGGTGGACGTAGCCCAGGGTGGGGGTGAACCACGTATATGATGTGTTGTTTTTCTTTGTGCAATGTGTTGATGCGTTTATGTCTTTACTTGCTAAGTTCTTTGATATAGATAGATAGATCTTTTTATGCTTTGTGCTAATGATGTATATGGATGTTAGATCAGACTTATATGAATGATGTTCTTAGTGCTTGAATCTTCTAGATCTGATATGTTCCTTCGTGCTAAGTGATGCTAGATGCCAGATCTGGTTGACCATTGTGATGTACCGTGATTAGGGTTTAACTGCGTTGTAACTAGAACTGAATATTGATCAATAAAACTGCTAAGTGCTCTGTTAAGTGTTACAATCACATATATGTGTCCCAACTAAGGTTGCAGACACCTGAGTCCTACAACCACCCCTGCCTCTACCTTGGGTGAGACTTCATCTGCTTCGTAGGTGTTGCCGAAAGGGTCGGTAGTTAGGGTTTTGTTGGTGCGTTGTTGTAGCGTTGAACCCTGGGTCTGCCCTTGTGCCAACAATGTGTTTCTTAGACGAACGAGGATTTATCTCACCGAATATGTCTAGTCCCTACTGCTCGAAAATATATTCAACAAAAACATGTTGAATTCGAACAACTGCCTTGCTTTCTCTTTCGGCTGAGTTCTGGAAGATGTCACAACCTTGGGAATAAGCATGAGCATATTTGAACATTGTAGGAAAATAATACCCAACTCTTAGGATATTTTTGGTTGTTGTCTCTCCATAACAATGACCTCCAACTGGTCTGTCATATAGGTCTTTGAGAACTTTGTCAACATCTTTCTTCTCTAGACATCAGAGTTGAACTCCATCATAATTCCTTCTAAACAAGATACCTTGAACTAGCTGATATTGTGCATATGTTAGTCTTAATTCCATTCTTTGTTTAGCATTGAGATGATTAGGGGAAGTGCCATGTTGAAGATACTACTTGAGATCATTATACCATTAATTCTCAATTGATGGGATGTAAGGAGACTGTTGTGCATAGAGTGTTGGTTCTTCCTACCAACCTTCTTCTTCATGATCCTCATAATCCATTGCCTTTGTTTATAATTTACATAGGCCTTGAAATTTAATTATAGTTGCTGGTTTAAACTCAAGGTCATATTCCTGTAAAATGGTTATCTAGTTACCTTATATTTCACTCAGTTCCCTTTGCACAAAGAGAGATCTAACCTTGGGGTGAGGGATGATAAGCTTGGTGTGATTTTTCAATATATAAGACCTGAATTGTTTAATGGCTTTGTGGAAAACAAAATCATGTTTGTCCAACAATGGATAGTTCAAATCAACACCTTGAAGTTCAATGTTCATGAATGCTATGAGACATTCATTCCCTGGGTGATCCATTTGGGTGAGCACTGCTACAAGAGAATGATCTAAAGCGAATGTGTATAACAAAAAGTCTTTGGTGAAATATGGACTTTGAAGTGCAAGGGAAACCGTTATGGAAACCTTGATATTCTTGAAGGAATCCTTCTCAATAGATGTCCATTTGAATTGAACTTCCTTCTTTATCATCTGTCGAAGGGGTTTAATTGTTTTGGCAAAATTACGAACATATCTTCTCACAAAATTAATTTTCCTGAAAAATGATTGCATAGAATTTTTACTATGTGGGGATGGGATCTGCATGATGGATTTGGTGCATTCTAGGTAAAAAAAAAATCCCTTCCTTATAAATGATATGTCCCAATAGCTTATCTTCTGAAACAATGAAGATGATTTTATTGTGATTCAGAGAAATTCCATACTTCTTGCACCTTTCGAAAATGTGTTTCAGGTGTTGTGGATGATCAACTCTGTTCTTGGAATAAATTGTAATGTCATTGAGGTAAATCACCATGCCATGATCGATTATACTTTTACATTCTATATCCATTACCCTCTTTAAAGTAGCACCAACGTTAATTAGGCCAAAGGGCATCCTGCGATATGCAAACGTTCCCCACTTTGTTATGAAAGTGGTCTTCATTTGGTCTAGTTTTGCTATAAGAACCTGGTTATATCTAGAAAACCCATCTAAAAGAGAAAATATTTGAGAGCCAAAGATGAGTTGTAATATCTGTTCCATTGGGGGAGTTGGGTAACTTTCCTTGTCAAGTGACAACACACTCCTCAGGATGCAATAATACTTAATTTTATTTGCTTCATCTCAATAATCCTGAAGATTCTCTTCGTGTACTTCATCATCTATCACAAAATCTTGGAATACGTCAGTGTTGGTAAGGAAAACTATAATTTGAGAATCATCATTGAACACTCTCCAGTTCGTGATTTTTTTGGTATGAAGGTCTGAAAAGGATTTCAACAGTAAAATCGTTATTCAAGGGTGTGAATCTAGGTGTTGTGTTAGCTAAAGTATTAGAAATAATATTTTGAGAATGAGGTATGGAAGTAATATCAAATGCATTAAAATAATTGATAAAGTGCCTTACCTCATGCTAGTAATTTTTCAAATGGGGAGACATGTAGTGTATAGCGTTTCTTACCTATCAGATAATTAACTCTGAATTGACAAAAACTCGAAGGCATTTTACCTTAAGGTCAATGGCCTTCTTCAGGCCCTAGACCAAGGCTTCATATTCCTTTGTATTATTGGTGCATTCGAAATCTAAACAACAAGATATAAGAGTCTTATGCTTTTCAAGATCAATGAGAGTGTATCTTTCCCTAGATCCTTCCCGAGACTTGGAGCCATTGAAAAACAAAGTCCAAATGTTAGTATCTAAGATTGAGTTAATAAAACAAACATTGTCTATTTCTACTATAGTACAATCATTAGCTTGAGTCTAAGTGCAATGAAGGATTTCAGAGTGTTCGTCTATTTGGATTGAAGATGGTTGTGTTGCATAACAACCATGGTCAACCTCTAAAAAGCAATTTCCAAAAGAGGAATGAGTAATTTCCCTTGATTCTGGTGTTGGTCATTCTATTTTCCCTTCCCCTTATTCTTCTTTTCATTATTGTTATTAGGATTCTGGTTGGGGGGGTTAGGGACATATTGCTAAGAATACACTTAACCTTGTAAAGGAGGTGTGGGTTGAAAAACATCGACTGAGGGTTGAGGTGTTGTGACTATATGAACTGGATTTGTTGGAAAAGGGTGAGGAAAAGGATAATATGGGTTAATGGTTTCCCCACTACAAGAGGAACTAGTTCACCCATGACCATGTATGTGTTGATGTGTAAGGGGGACATGAATAAGAGGTGATAGTTCCTACTTGAGATATGTAATGTGAGGAATATGGTGGATGATTAGGGTAACTGTAAGGAATCATGGGACATACTACAGGGGGTGGGGGGTAAAAGGTACTAACTCTGCCATATATTTTACCATACACATTAGTTCTAGGGGTATAAGAGTATGGATTACTTTAGGATATAGACCCAATGACACCATCACCATCATGTGATACCCCCAGTGAATACAAATCACTTGAGAAAGAGTGAGGGCAATCTAGAAGAATTATGTACAAATACCCTGACTGGGCATATATCAAGTCATATTGTTGAGCCTTTTGGATATCTTCCTAATTAGTTTTGGGTATGGTCATGGCCACGTGTTTGGAAATGTGAGGAAGTAAGGACTTCAAGAACCAGTCTATGAGGAATTGATCGTTAATTTCATCCTTACACAAACCACGTCTCCTACACCATTCATGAATATTATATGTGGCATGGGTAATAATAGTATAACGAAAGTTGGTTAGGATTTCAATCCCTATGTCATGGGAAACTAGAAGCTGAAAAAAGGTTAAAAACACTTTGGAAATGGACTCAAAGGTGCTATGGGGATTAGTATGTTGATCAATATACCATTTGGCAGCTGCACATATGAGGGTGAATTGAAACAACCAAAGTATAATCGAACCATATATGATGATATTGGATGAACAACAAAGGTGAAATGACATGACATGATTGGAGGGGTCCTCTATGACGTAGCCCTAAAAATTTGGGATGCCATAGGATAACTTAGTCCACATGGCTAACCAAGTACAATTATGTTGAACATGATCACTAATAATTTTGGTAAGATCTGGGAGATTCAACCCAGCCATATATGCTAAGGCTAGTTGGGTTTTTGTTTGAGCTTGATTCAAAGTTGGATAAGTTCCCACCATGATGGAAACTAGGGTTGTAGTTAGGGTAGATGAAGGTAGACTAACTTTGGGAACACTTGAACTAGTTGGCCTCAAAGGGGATGTGAGTTCTAAATATGAATAGGATTAACATTTTAAATTTGAGGATAATGATCCCATAGAAGGGATAGGATTATCAACTCTAACTCATTGAGTGAGAGATAAGACACAACTAGGAATTCTCAAGGGAGGTAGGCCTTGGAGTCTACGAGATAGTATTTGTGGGGGCATAATGGTTCCTATGTGTAAATATATCTCAGAAAATACAATTAAACTATCAAAGAACTAGAGCCACAAAAGCAAACAATCAAGCAATAAGTGACCGAGCAACAATACTACATGCACAGGTGGTGCAACAAGTGGTTTTAAGTGTGTTTGAATGACAATACAAGTGTCCTAATTGAAGATTTGGTCCTAAAAATAATTTGACTCTAGACACAAGATAAACTAAAAGTGCTTAAACAAGTTTAGACTATGACTCTTCCCAACCCTTTCTTCAAAAGGGTTGAAAGTACCACTGAATAAAGAGGAAGAAGAGTAGAAAGAGGGCCTTCCAAACACCTACCACAAGAGGTGATAAAATCCATCATGGATATGAGTGAAGGTATAAATGAGATATTTATAACTAGGAGACAAAGGGTGATGAAATCCTAATGGCTCATAGAAATCTATCTCGGGTGCCCTCCCTCCTGTGAGAACCACCCTAGTAGGCACCTAGTATAATGGTCACTAATATACCTCCTCATGGATACATGCAATAGGTTACCTTTCCTTCAATATGAAATCAAAAAACTAGGATATATTCAATATTGAAAGATCTATGAGTCTCAATCAAACCTCTGGTACCAACCTTGGCTTTATCCACTCCAAAGAGCGTACTTGTTACTAAATGGGTTTTGACCATATCTAATAAAAAGTATTTTAAGTTCCCTAATAAGTAAACCACTATGTTTCAAATGTGAATGGTTGTGGTGAATTATTTGGATTCTTATCCCCACAACCCTAACTTAACTACAAAATTCCTTCGACACTAGGTGGGGATTTTGTAACACCCCAGTTTTGTTCCCCTGATTTGTAATGTGATTGTATAGGTTTAAAATTGAACAATATGGTTGAGGGCCAAGCTATGTAAATAAGTACATCAAAATTATTAATAAAATACATCATTGGTTGCAAAACGAGAGGGACATGAACATGTAGGTTATGATTCCACAAGAGATAAATGTGAGAGGGGACTTAGGGGGCTCAAAGGGGCCAAAAGCCAAATAATAATATTTGATTATAAGACAAAGTATTTAACTCATCCTATGCTAATGAGATATCAATTTTGGGACATGTGCTAAAGTAGTTGGGTGGACTTCCTTGAGTGCCAAGTGGCAAGTTAAAAAAATACATACTTATTCCTTAGTTTTGGGGGATTTATCTATCATTCTATCCATCATTTTGCATGATTAGAACTGCAAAATTGAGGGAGTGACCTACTATTTAACCCTGCAATAGAAGATTGTTATGTTGATTGTAAATTCACACTGAAATTAGGTTGTAGATGCCTATCTATAACTCCCAACAACGAGATTTCTTGGCTAGTTTTTTATGGATCCCAGGAAAGAGGTGAAATATATTGAGGAACTACATTGTAGAGAAGGGTATCTACTTCCCTGGGTTGTGTAGGCTGAAGAGGAAAGAGAGCGGGTGAGTTGGGATGGTTGTGTGAGTGAGAAAACCATATCAGTTTGGGTATTGGGCTATGTGAGGAAACTATAGCTAGCCATAAGAGCTCATTTGTCCTCATGGACTCATAGCCCTAGATCGGGGTTGGCCTGTCATAGATAGAGCCAGTGAAATAGAGCCTACGGTTGGGAGGAACACCCCTCATATGTAACCAATTGGTGAATCTTTGTAATAAAGATATGTGTTATGGTTTATATCTGTCTTTATGTTGTTTTTATATGCATTTTATGCCTTTATTGGTTGTTATGTTAATGAATAGATTGCATGTACAAATCTAAATGCTTAATGGGTTTGACATAGATTACTTGTCATTTTGTGTACATATTTCATCATATAACATGACTAAAATATTATGGTTGGTGTTTATTATGCTAAATTGGTGGAAATTGGGAAATTTCTAGGTGCCCTACCATCCCAACACGAAAATGGGTGGTTGGGTATGCTTGGGTATGCTACAGATTTAATGTGTTAAGTTAAGTGATTAGTTTTAGGTTGATTTTTGGGTCATGAACCATGCATATAATTAGGGAGTGAAGTGTGTGTACTTGTGGTGTAACCAACTAGAACAAGAAATGCTTGAAACATAAATACTTGCAATTAAAAATATTTGAAATCGAAATGCTAGCTCAAAATAGAAAAAATGCTAGAGAGAGAGGAACTTTTTCTTTATCTCAATGAACTTTCTAATGAGAAATAAGCACTAACCAATTCAAATTAGCAAGCAAAACTTCTATTTCAACCTATCCATGGACTACGATTTAAATCAGTGCAATTTCAAAATGAAAAGTGAGACTGAATAAGACACATACTTAGGAACAAAGGAGGTTCTTTTATTTAAATTGACTAAATTTTCTTTTTGAAATAAAATGCCTCTTATAAAAACAATTAAATAAGAGTTGAAAGATGAAAAACAAGTGAAGAGATAACTGGGAAAAAACAAATACAAATGCCTCAAACTGAAAGGAAAAATCAAGGACAAGTACTAATGCAAAAATGGTGATTTTATTTATCCAAAGTTCTTGTGATTTGAAGAAAATCTAAAGGCTATTCAAGTAAGAAAAGGTTCTGAAAACAGTATGCTAAAATGGAAAGATGCAATGTGGCAAAGGAAAACCCTCAAAGTATAAGGTACTAGGAACCCTAGGAGGCCTTTTCTCTACTTAAAATGTTTCCCTAAAAATACATTACATTTCAACACAAACCACCCATAGGCCCAATAGGACCCTATACGAGGACTACTTCAACCAAGACAAAACCAAAAAACTAAAAAATTTAAATTATAAGCACAATTTAAAAAATTTCCCCAAAAAGTGCATTGGCAATGCAAAAACTACATAAAAAAGCTACACTGAATGAGTGTAGAAAAATGTACAAAAAGATGCATTAGATCAGTGCAGAAAAGTGGCCCAGAAACTGTAACGGTAGTCCCGAAATAGGGGCAAAATTTATGTTGGGCCTAAAGCAACACGATGAAGTTGCTAGGATATAACTGAGGTAGAAATATAGGTTTTCTACCAAGTGATCTATTTAAAAACAAAAAATTACAAAAATAGAAAACAACTTCAAAACCTACACTTATGGATGCAATGGGTGAGGGGGGAAACAAGCACACCCACAACTAAGAAATAATATATGGATATTTTCCTGAGTGGAGTCACTAATTTGTTGGTGGGTTTTTGTCACAAGGATGGAAAAAAACCCCTTAAGCTCAACCAATTGTGAGTTGAGCCACAAACAAGTGGTGACAGGATTAAAACAAACCCTAGATCCTATATCTATTTACATACTTCAAACCCTAAGTCATTTAAGAGATGAAAACTAAAGAAAAACCCATTTATTCATAATGAACATAGGAAATGAAATAATGTAAATAAATTCACTGAACAAAACGAGAAGGCCAAAACATAACACATAGTGGGTGAGATTGTTGAAGTTGAATGGGCTTTAAATCCCCTTATTAAGATGATTCCTTGGCTTCCTTGATGTTCTTGTGACTCCCTCCTTGGTTGGTGAGCAAGGTACATCTACTAGAAAGGTACAGTCAATAGGAGAGGTCTTCAATATTCTAGTGACATTTAAATAACATAACCTTACTTGTGTGGATTGATGGATGAAGTGACCTCAAGTGATTTATTTATAGTAGTGTAGCGGATAAACCCCCTTGTCATGGTATTCCTTTTAGTGTTTAAATATGACTGTATCAAGATTAAAAATAAAAATTAGGGTATAATATTGTCCACATATAAGTAACCTCCCATCATACCAATTCGAGTGCATTGATGGGGGCTGGAAACACTCAATATTGGTCATTTTAAGGGGCAACATATATTTTGGGGGTAATATCTGCAATATCCACATGCACTTTTTGGGGGGTATATCTACACATGACAACTTTGGTTAATTTCAAGTTTGACTAGGTAGACTCTGACAAGTTTGAGGTCATGTGATGGTAGAAAGGGACTCGAAATGGGCGTTATGCATTCCAATAGTGATGTATTCTTGTATGACTGTTGAAAATGGTTCAAGTGATCATTTTGGATGTGATAGTATTATGGTTGACCACAAAATATGCATCACCTTAACCAAATTTTTAGGAAAAATTGATTTAAATTAAATCTTGAATATCATTTATCTCACATGTTATTCACCATAGCAACTCGAGGTCTTATTTCAAACTTCACTCTCCCCAATGTGGTTGTAATAAATATTTTTCTTATGGATGTTCTTGAGAAAATCATTCACTTAATGTTAGATTACTACGTGGTAGCCTCCTCCATCTTCTACCCAGCATAGAGTTCACCAACTACTTCTTCTTCATCCTTGGAGCTTGCCTTTGTATGCATGTACACATGAGCTAGTCTTCAAACAAATGACCTTCACACTTTCCAATATATTATCCATAGGTCCCCACCGCCATACTATACTACCTAAGCCATGATTGAATTAGGCCTATTTAATTCAAATGCAATTCCTTTTGTGTTTGTTTTGATGAGGATTATGCAACCATTCATCAATTCATAGATGGACAATTCCAATTACATCAACTATTGAAGCATATATGGTATGATTGTTCTCCATAATTCTAAGTTGTGACTTCAACTTCCACAAATGATATGGTGCACCCTAATATCCATACACAACCTTAGAAAGAAGGTTTTTATGTAACTTGATGAAATGTGAAGAACGTGGTTATGTAGATTTATGAAATTCATATATAATTGAATGAGCAGTTTTTACCATACCTCATGTACGAATTTGGAAGTTCTATTGTTGTGGATATTTTCGGCAGTGCTTATCTAGGCGATATCATTTGTAATACTTTCACTACTTGGAATTTCCAACTGTTTTTTATCATCTACCATGTCAATTATCATAGATTTCTCTTTTCATTTACTTTTATGCTTTTCCCCTTTTCTTATTATATGCTATTTTCCTCCTAGAAATATATAGAATCATGTCCATAGCACCTGCAAGGATTGAACTTGGGTTTCCTCATTATGATTATTCCACACATCGGTTGCATATGTTGGTATCTTCACATATGACACATTTAGAAAAAACACTTTAGCCATTTCTATAAAAAATATTGCATTCACATTCACATAATTAACGATATTAAAAATAAAGACAAACCTGATTAAAACTTTGCATATTTTGAAAGATGAATTATAGGCTTGAATTTTTTATTTAACTTGTCCCATTTTTCCCCCAAAGGTAGTCCAAGGCATCCAAACAAATGGATATACCACACCATATCCATTGTATATTTATTACTAATTCTCCCCTTCTCATCCACCATTACCAATTTACTCAAGCTTTATAAACTGAAGTCCCTATCGTGTTTAACCAATTCTAATACCATTGGTTCCATTGACCAGGGATCAACAACTTCTAACCATGGCATAGACTATGCAAATTTCACGTATGAACCCCATGTATAATTATCATTTAAATTTACAATGGGTATCCAAACTGTCTCAAATTCATACTAATTGTTGCATGTTTTGGTATACATTTCTTTCATAAATGTAACCTCAATTTCATCAAACACATGAGACAATTTCGCTTCACATAAGAAATTCAAATTGCTTTTCAAATAAAGTATTCACCTATTATGTATCTTTGTGTAAAATATACTCTCTTTCTTCAGTCTTCAACAACATTCTAAGTGATTCCATGTTATTTTCCTGTAGATCTTTTTTTTTTTTTTTTTTTTATATCAGTACATACCATGTTATAAATGGGAGGGAGACTTTTGCAATCGTAGATTTGTTAGTTGGTTTCTTTGACAAATGGCATGGAGATGTCGAAAACAACCTCTATTTTTTGTCTTTACATGGTTCAACTTCTGTAACATGGAAATACTTAATTAGGCCGTAGTCTAAATGTTCTATGAAATAAGTCTTCTCCGATGATTTTTTCTGGGAACATTTGTCCGAAATCCAACAAGAAATTGTTAGATCTGCAGATTTGATTGATTATTTTTGTATAATCCAAGTGCCCTAGGGGTTTTTCAACATGCTGAATCCATTTCTGCATTCAAAAATGGATTTTAAACAACAAAAAATAGTGATTTTGTGTAGATTTATGTCGTTGGATTCTGGCGAAAAAATCCATTTCGTAGAACAGTTAGACAACGTTGTTAATTAGACTTGAAAGGGTGAGTGGAATATATAGGTCTTGGGTGACACCTTGTCAACAAATGAGGTTGCATGGATTAAGAGGATGAACACATGTATTGGATTACAACATAAATATAAAGAGGCAACACTACACAGAGTAAGCGCTTAACAATAACACCCATTTTCTTACTTCTTTGAACATGCGTTAATTATTAATAAGTTCCAGTATATCCAATATTCTTATTTAGTGTTATTATACTAATTAAAAATACAATATTATTAATAGCACGCAATAATGATTTTCTTTCATATAACAATTTTGGCAAATGACATATAAGCATTTGGCAAGTATTTGCCACCACGTAGCCTTGTTATATGTTATGACATTTTAAGTTTCCCTTTAATATTACAATTTTGTTAACAATTTATAATCGGGACCGAATCACCAAATATTTGTATATTTTCTAGTCCATATTCAACTGCAAGAGTAAATATCAACTTCGAAACTTGCATCTCAACCATTTTTTTAACTAGGACGGAAAATTATATTAATTCAAAGGATTGGATACATCGAGGCTAGCAATGATTACATTCCCCGTGTACATAGGACTTCAACAAGACTAGACATATTTCTATATTCACATCTGAAGACAAAAAGTATTCTTCCAAAGAAGAATCCCAAGTATTTCTACAATTATCCTACCTAACAAATTGACCCAAAATACAAATAAATTTAAAGAACATGCATACTATTTCAAATGTGTACACTTCTTTATTCTCCATGCCCCTCGTCATAGTGAGGAGGAATTGCACCTTCAATCTCCATAGGAACATGATTCTGATATACAAATTTAGCTTCTATTATCCTTGCTTGATTCAAACTTTTGGTGCCATGATTGTTGGAGGAAAAGGATAGACAGTCCATGCACCATGAGAGGACCAAAGAGCAAAGTTTGTTGCATTTAGTCTCCAATATTTCAATTGGATGTTTCTAAAGGAGGAGAATATTCACGAAGTTGGAATTATGAGATATGTTGGCATGTTCCATCTTTGTAACCTTGGAGGAGACAATCAATAAGGTACTACTATTAGCTTGAATAATTTCTTCATGCCTGCAAAGAGCCCATTTTATTTCCATGATATATTTTTTAGCCATGGCCTTTTGACCTTCCCATGTCATATGGGAATCATTTAGAGACACTCTAAAAGAGAATGGGATGGCTATAGTCCATATAACCAAACCAACATGTGTCAAAGAGTAGGATCGAGAGTTAAACCACTGATAAAGAAAAAAATGACTAAATGACCCAAATTCACTGCACTAGAGCCCAAAATCAAAGAGAACACACATGTAAAAACCAATGGAGAAGAGTAGGAGACCAGAGAAAGCCTAGTTAGATCCCTAGAGAAAAGAATACAAATCAACATTGTAGGTTGTTCGCATCCCTTCACCATTATCCACAGGTGCTACTCTCCATAACACTTATCGTGCCCCCTCCAAAAAACCAACAACCCCACCAGTAGAGTGCATCGTGATTGAAACCATGTTCTAAACTAAATAGCCCCTAAATCGGACTGCTAAATATATGCCTTGGGTTAGAGCACCAAACTTGAGATATCCCATATTTCACAAGGGGAATTGTCATGTTGCAGGGCTATCCACAAGTGAGAACTGCCAGAACATGTGTGAGAATGAGGCAAGCCCACTCTTGACGTCCTTCCAAAGCCTCATCCAATTGTTATACATTGATGACTGCAGAGAGGGTTTGGTGAAAATTAATATCCACTGGTGAAACGATCTAGGGAATTGTGCAATAACCAATACCCCCATTTTTAAAGAGAGTTCCATGATTTAAGGATGAGGAAAACTTTGCCTAATTATTTGTCTCATTGTTCAATTCCATTTCGATGTGGTGAAAGGAAACCTAATTGAAGTGATCTAGAACTTGTTTGATTTGGAAGGCAATGTATTTTAGTTTGTTCCCTCTTGGATTCAAATGAGAAATCATTGCCTTAATAATCAACAATGAATCCTCAAAAACTAACAAGGACTTGACACTGTGTTTTTGACAATGGAGAACCCACACCATAGCAGGTAAACCTCAACAATATTATTCAACACATTCCCAAGCCTCTTAATGTAGTGAACAATATCATTCCCTCCATAATCATACTCAACAAAATTATTAAACCCAATCCCAATCCCTATTTAAAAAAATTTAGCCTTACAACTTGCAACTACAAAGTTCAAATATAAAAAATATGAATTAAAATGCTTAGTAATATAAAATAGATTATGTGGTAATACTTAAATTATTATGTATATGGAGTTTTGTAGTGTGGACATTGTACCATCTAATATTTGTCCATTTTGGATACTAAATACAATAAGCTCACACTTAGTAATTGATAAGGACTTTTCATCAATTGGCATTCACAAATGTCCTTAGCAATAATTTTTTAAATTAGTGATAATTGTGTCATAAATGTTGATCCAAATGGATGTCGGTGGCCTCCCACCTATTCCAATTGGTTCATTTTGGTAGTTTTCCAGTTTGGCAGTTTTTTCCTAGTTTTTGGGTCCCTGACTTCTGGGATTGTTTTGAGGCCCTAAACAATGTTTTTAGGGGTCACCACAATTATATTATAGTTGAATTTAGAGTCTAACAACAACATGTGTATTCCTCGGATAGACCTTTCCAACAGGATATCGTGCGCCTAAAACGAAGATCGTATGCAAAAGTTACGACCTCGAGAAGTTGATGTACTAGCTTACCCCAAAGGGGCCCACATGACTTTTGGCGCTTCATCTCCTAGGGTTAGGTTTTTGGATGTATAGGGTTTTTTAATTCATGCTTATTGTAAAAAGGCCTTCATATCCTCATTTTAATAATCTTCTTGTGAATTCCCACAACCCTCACATATCTTCTTAGAGATAAGCCGCCACCATTCCAACAAGCTTGTTTTCCGCTGCATTTTACAGTTTCAACTTATTTCCTTATTGAATAGAAAACCACTTTTATTGTATCTCTGTTATTTTGTGTTAAGCATCTCTTAATAATTTGTATTCATTTCATTATGCTCATAAAATCTAGATCAGTGGTATCAGAGCAGTCTTCTCCTTGTCATCTTAATGCATGTCCCCAACGAGATCAGGGTACAAAGAATTGGGTCTCGAGCTTCATGTTTCTCTTGAGGACAAAAGCTCTCGCACGCCCAAGATACCTCTCATGGTAGGAGAAAGAAAAATTATGGGACAAGAGATCCATTAAAAATGTTGCTTGATGAATCCCTCACACAACAAAGGAACGAGATGATGGATAGTTTCGCGCAAATTCTTCGGTGGCTACCAACAGGCGACGCATCTTCCTTGAGCGGAGGCACCACCCCCTTCAAGGTACAAATCAACTTTGATATTCCTATATTTGAAGGTCATATAGACGCAGATGTTGTAGACAAGTGGTTGAATCTACTAGAAGGGTATTTTTATGTCCATAACTTTTCAAATAGAGAAAAAATTACTTTTGAGCTGATCCTCAAAGTCGTTTCCCATGTCAAATATTGGTGGGAAACTTTCTATGAGAAAAATGAAATAGAGGAACCCTCATTATTTACAGTCGTGACCACCTGGGAATCCTTCAAGGATTCTATTAAGGAACAATACTACCCTATCGGAAGTTATGATGATTTTTATACCAAATGGACCACACTGCAACAAGACAGAGACCAAGGAGTGCCAAAGTTCACAAATATCTTCCATACCTTGCACACCAAGATGGGTACCAAAGATTCAGAGCAACATCTAGTACTCAAGTATCGCGATTCTCTGCATAAATACATCCATACCGAAATGGAATTTCTGGACATCTCATCTTTGGGCGTGACCTATCAATATGTCATCAAAATCGAGCAGAAGCTCAAACAAAAGATGCAGCAATTTGGGCCTGGGAACCCCTCACAACAAAAACCAGGAAAGGGAGGCCCCAACCCATAGAACAAAGGACAAATCAAATATGGATAGTATCAGGACAACCAGTCCAAGCCGCAAGGAAATAAGGACACCAGAAATACAAAGAAAGATATCGGGAAGTGGTGCAACTTCCATAAGAGCCCTTGGCATAACACTGTTGATTTCCATTCAAAGAAGTCGTTGGTGGTCGAAGTGAAAGCCTCTGACTGGATATGGGAAGAAGGATCATTGACGCAAAGCCGAGTGCCACCATTTCTACCACCAAGCTCCAGCCTGGTGAACCAGACGAGCTAGAAGAAGGAGAGTGCCTTTTCCATTCACAGATGTGGGTAAAAGGCACCCCACTGCACTTCATCATTGATAGCGGTAGCCAGAAGAACCTCATCTCAATAGAGGTCATCAAGAGGTTGGCCTTGCCAACAACGCCACACCCGCAACCCTACACCATTGGATGGTTCCGCCAAGGAAGCGATCTCTGCGTCAACCAACAGTGTTGACTGTCATATGACATCAAGCCCTTCAAATATGAGGTATTGTGTGATGTTTCCCCTCTCGAAGTTTGTAATTTTATTTTGGGACAACCTTATTTATGGAAATGTCATGTTCTATATGAGTCTAGGCCTCATAGTGTTATTATCACTTTGAACAGGAAATTGTATAGGATACCCGAGGCAGTCCCACCTAGTGTTATTTCCTTTATCTCTGCCAAGTAATGCCGGAAGGTCATTTCTCAGAACGAGAAATTTTTCTTCTTCGTGAGTCACTCTCAGAGTGAGCGAAAGATCGCAGCCACATCTAGGGCCTCTACGACAGATCTCTCCACACAATACAAGAAAGTGGATAAGGTCGTGGAAGAATACTCAGATATCTTCTCCTCTCCTATCGGGGTACCTCTGCACTGCTAGGTCAAGCATCCCATCGATATGACCCCAGGTGCACCACTACCCAATGGGTCAGTCTACTAGTGCTCTCTGTTAGAAAATGAGGAGATCAAGAGGCACATCCAAGAATTTCTCCACAAGGGGCACATCTGTCCCAACTCATCGCCTTGTGGGATCCCAATCGTGTTAGTGCAGAAGAAAGATGGGACTTGGCGATTTTGCATTGAATATCGGGCCCTGAATAAAATCACAGTTTGGAACCGGTACCTGATTCCCCAAATCGACGACCTCCTTGATAAGCTCACGGGGGGCAAATACTTTAGTAAGATTGATCTGAAGTCTGGATACCACTAGGTCCCAATAGAACAGACAGATGTATGGATGACTGCATTCAAGTCAAAAGAAGGTCTTTTTGAATGGTTGGTCATGCCCTTTGGTTTGAAAAATGCTCCAACAACTTTTATGAGAATGATGGACAATATCCTACAAAGTTTCACCAATAATTTTGTAATGGTGTATATTGTTGACATCCTCATTTACAACAAGACTTGGGAGGAACACTTGCAGCATATTCAACAGGTTCTGCACACCCTGCGACAACACAAACTATATGCAAACCTGGAAAAATGATCCTTCGACATGGACAGGGTCCATTACTTAGACTACATTATTGATCAACATGGTGTTCATGTGGATCCAGCCAAGATCCAAGTCATCTGTGACTGTCCAACCCCAACCACACTCACTAAGCTTCAGATCTTCTTGGGCCTCAATTTCTATCGCAGGTTCGTGTTGGGATTATCTCATATCGCATGGGCCCTCAACCAAGTAAATAGGGATGGCGATAAGGAAAAATTTGTGTGGGGCCTATCCCAACAACAAGCCTTCAATGACTTGAAGGAGTGCTTGTGCTCATCCCTACTACTTTCATTATCAGACCTGCAACATCCCTTTGAGATCGAGACATATGCTTCAAATGATGTTGTAGGCACTGTTCTCACTCAACACGGCCACTCTGTGGCATATCATAGTGAAACATTCTCACATGTTGTCTGTAAGTACCCTATTTATGACAAAGAAATGTACTCCATTATGAAAGCCTACCGCCAGTGGAGACATTAAATTATTGCGAAAGAGACAATCATCCACAATGATCACAAGACACTACAGTTCATGCAGACCCAAGGAAAATTGCAAAATGACCGCCATCAGAAGTGGTCAACATACTTACAACAGTTCCACCTAAACATCAAATATAAAACAAGAAGTACCAACCGAGTTGTTGATTGCCTCAGTCGACCTCCAGTTGCGGCCCTCACCATGGTGCTAGGCTGTTGTGGCCACAATACCTCCGTATGGCCCCACCTCTATGAGACAGACCCTGACTTCTCCACCACCTACCAAATGTTGGGCGCAAACTCAACGATCGCTAATTTCCATATTCAGGATGAGTTGTTGTGTCGTTTGGGCCATCTCTATGGTCCATCAAGTGAGTGCATGAAGCTGATTTGGGAATTTCACTACAGTCGGGTAGAAGGACACTTTGGCATCAAAAAGACAGTGGCAGTGTTGCAGAAACATTTCTACTAGTCGAAACTTCGACAGGATGCCGGAAAGTATATCAGGTATTGCACGGCCTGTGATATTGCCAAACCAACCACTAAGAAACAGGGCTTGTACACTCCTATTCCTATTCTTGACAGGCCGTTGGAATCCATCTCAATAGACTACATGTCGGGCCTCCCATCCACCAAGAGGGGAAATGACTGTGTTTTTGTGGTTGTTGATTGATTTTCCAAGATGGTGATTATGGTTGCTTTCAAGAAGAGCATCACAGTAGAGGTCACTGCCAATATCGTCTTTGAACGAGTATGGGTACATTTTGGGATCCCAAAAACCATTGTCTCATATCTAGACAGTCGGTTCCTCAACACATTCTAGTCGAGCCTCTGGTCACTGTTGGATACCAAGCTCAACAAATCCACTTCCTTCCACCCCCAAACAGATGGCCAAACTGAGATCGTCAATTGAATGATCGTACATATCTTGCGCATGTACAATTCCAAGCACCCCCGCACATGGGATGAGAGTCTTCCTCATGTCCAACATAGCTACAATGGATCCCTACATAGCTCAATTGGCCATAGCCCCTTTTAGGTGGGGATGGGATTCCAACCATTGGTCCTCATGGATGTTGCACTACCCCTGGCAACCACCTTGACCGACTCATCCCCTACTCCACCAGAAGCTGACAAAGTCACCCAGTTCATTGAGCAGATCCAACACATCTGCCAACAGGTTTAGGATATTTTACAGAAGTCCAATGCCAAGTAAAAGCAGCACCACGATCAACACCGGGTGCCACATAAGTTTCAGGTGGACGATAAAGTTTGGTTGCACTTACAGAAAGAACGCCTGAAAGGACCCCATAAAAAGCTTTGCCCACTTCGTTATGGGTCGTACACCATCAACAAGGTTGTGGGTGACAATGCTTTTGATCTCAACATTCCCCCTTTCCTTGGCCTACACCCGATATTCAATGTGTCTCTCCTTCGACCATATTTCCCACCTTTATTGGACACCTCAGAGATAGTAGAGAAGTTGACACCAACAGAGCTCAACCCTGACTGCATGCATCATGCATCCAGTGATCAGATTGTGGACACACAGATCAAGGGAACTCGACAACAAAGGATCCATTTTTATCTAGTTGTCAAAGCAGGGCAGCTCCTACACCAAGGCAAGTGGCTAACATGGGGTCAAATTCAACAGAAATTTCCTCATCTGATGGGGGAAATCAACACAATGGAGAACATTACTTCCTAAGGGGATAGGATTGATCCATATGGATTTCTTGGCCTCCCACCTATTCCAACTAGGTCATTTTGGCAGTTTTCCAGTTTTCCAGTTTTTTCCTAGTTTTTAGATCCCTGACTTCTGGGGCCAATTTGAGGCCCTAAACAACGTTTTTAGGGCTCACCATAGTAAAACTATAGACAGAGTCAAAGTTTGATGGAAATATGTGTAGTCCTCGGATATACCTTTCCAACGGGCTATCGTGCGCCTAAAAAGAAGATTGTATGCAAAAGTTACGACCTCGAGAAGTTGATGTACTAGCTTACCCTGACGGGGCCCACATGACTTTTGGTGCTTCATCTCCTAGGGTTAGGTTTTTGGATGTCTAGGGTTTTGGAATTCATGCTTATTGTAAAAAGGCCTTCAAAGCCTCATTGTAATCATCTTCTTGTAGATGAGCGCAACCGTCACATCTCTTCTCAGAGATAAGCTGCCACCATTCCAGCAAGCTTGTTTTTCGTTGCATTTTACAGTCTCAACTTATTTCCTTATTGAATAGAAAACTAGTTTTACTGTATCTCTGTTATTTTGTGTTAAACATCTCTTAATAATCTGTATTCATTTCATTCTACTCATAAAATCCAGATCAAATGTATATTAAAATAATTATAAACTTGGGTTACAACTTTCTTATTTATTATTTTAAAATAATAAATAAGTTAAATTATATTATTTTCAACTAACAAAAAAAATATGTAATTCCTAAATAGAAAAAAGAACAAAACAAACTAAAATATATTATTTTTAACAAATAAAAAATATATAAATTTTAGATGGAAAAAAGAAAAATATAAAAGTGAAAAGGAACAATGAGATAATCCAAAGAAGTTACAATTTTGGATAAGTTGTAGAAAAAACAATTTTGGTATAAGTTGTAGAAAAATTCTTAACATATGGAACTAAGCATATCGAGTATGCTAATTTTTAGTTAGCAAGTTGTATAAGGAAATCAAATTTATTTATTATACATTTAAATTATATTTTATGAATGTGAGTATTTCACAATTTTATTATGTATAAATAATTAAATAGTAGGATTGAATTGTTTAGCTATTTAAATGTATTTGGTATCGTAAGGGAAATATAAATGTTGAGGTCAAATTTATTTTAAAAAAGAAATGGTATTGTAAGGGAAATATAAATGTAGAGGTCAAATTTATTTTAAAAAAGAAATTTCAGTAATTGATGAAGACGTCCACTTGGATGGGATGATAGGGGTAACGTTAGTTGTATCATTATGGTGATTGGTGAAGACCTGACACCCAACACATATGCGATAGGACAAGGGGAAGTGAGCTAGTTCATACACGGTTATGTTGATCTGGTTCAAATAGAGCGAATATAGTTGGAGACCAACACCAACATGCAAAGAACTGATGAGCATGGTACTTAGAGTACATGAGGCTATCATTGCATAAATTGGCTTATAGACATGGTATAGAGCATTGTGTTATGCTTATAACAAAGATGGAAGTTAGAGACTATGTTGCCATGTTACTACACTATCGCACCACCCGAAGCATTTGAGAAGCCATGGTAGTAAACATTTGAGAAGCATTATTTCAAAAGCAATTGATATGGATTATGCTACCTGGCTACTCATTTATGATGTAGACATATTGAAGTAGTATCTTGAGGAAGTGATGGTGGTCCCTTCTAGAAGTCAAGGTGGAGGAATACTACCAAAGACAGTATATAATCTTTATAATTTCAAACATACCCAATCTAGCTATTATTTTAAGCATTTTTTGGTTTAAATTGGGCAATGAGGCCGCTAAGAACAAACAATCTCTATGATTTTTTGTTAAGTGTGGGATAGGTTAACAGTGTCTCATTGGTTAACCTCTCAACCCATATGTATTTTTTTCTATATATATGAATAGATATAACCAATCTTATTTAGAAAAAGAACTTGTTGAAGACTTTCAATGGAACTTAAGCAAAAAATATCTATAAAAACAAGATATAAGCTTTTATCCAATAATGATCTAGGATCTTTTCATCGATGTGACTTTTTAAAGAATTGTATTAAATGTGCATAAAATGAAGTGCACCATAAATAAGGAATAACTCAATAATGAAGAGACATATGCATCAGATTTGAACACAAAAAACTTGATAACGAAGTTCATCCCTAGTGGACTACATCTTCGGGTCCTGCTCTCAAATGGGTAGGCCTTTTTATTAACTCAGCAAAAGAATTTGGAAAAATACATAAGTATACCTCATTCTACTGTTAAGCTGCAAAATCTTTGCTCATATAAGAAAACAGACAACACCATTGAATTAGTGGCATCGAATTACTCAAAAATTTTTGTCTCCACGCCTCGATCTAACTCTGAAAATCCTAGGCACAAGAGAAATATTGTCTTGGTTTTCATGCCTGCAACTCGCATTAATGACAATACTCCTGCATTGAAATACATGCCCAGTACGGACTAGTGTGCGCGCCTTTCCCCCCATGCATTGGGAAATTTCAATTTTTAAATAAAAAACTCGGGGGATTGAACATTGTGACCGTTTGGGACAAACAATTGGTGGAGGGTTAATTAGGGCGTTGGTTCCCGGAGGTTCGGCGTTCAAATCCCCCCGACCCCTTTTTGGTGTGAAGTTGTTTGACCGTTTAGTTTTTTGGAGGTCCATTGAACCAACAGCCGAAAAAGGCGTTGATCGGTCGGTACCTGCCATCAGCTCCACCCTATACATATATTTACATTGCGTTGACTCCGGTCGCTAGATCCGACACAGGCCGATCCGATGGATGAACCTTTTTTATTTTTTATTCAGACCCAGGTCTCATTCGGAAAATTCTGGGTGCCACGTGGCACCTCCTTATTGGTCCACAAGGCACCTCCCTATTGGTTTCCCAATACACAGTCAGTTTTCCATGTGGCACTCACATCACCCTACCACGTGTCTGCCACGTCCTCATATTGCTACATCCTCAGCTTGCCACGTCACCTGTCGGGNACATTGTGACCGTTTGGGACAAACAATTGGTGGAGGGTTAATTAGGGCGTTGGTTCCCGGAGGTTCGGCGTTCAAATCCCCCCGACCCCTTTTTGGTGTGAAGTTGTTTGACCGTTTAGTTTTTTGGAGGTCCATTGAACCAACAGCCGAAAAAGGCGTTGATCGGTCGGTACCTGCCATCAGCTCCACCCTATACATATATTTACATTGCGTTGACTCCGGTCGCTAGATCCGACACAGGCCGATCCGATGGATGAACCTTTTTTATTTTTTATTCAGACCCAGTTCTCATTCGGAAAATTCTGGGTGCCACGTGGCACCTCCTTATTGGTCCACAAGGCACCTCCCTATTGGTTTCCCAATACACAGTCAGTTTTCCATGTGGCACTCACATCACCCTACCACGTGTCTGCCACGTCCTCATATTGCTACATCCTCAGCTTGCCACGTCACCTGTCGGGTGGCTCTACGGACTGCCACGTGAAACTTTCTCATTGGTCCACGGAATGACTGAAAAAGTCCAAAATCAAGTGACATATGGCAAACTACAGTGCTTCCACATCATCATGTATGACCGCTAACATCATCTGTACTGATGTCGACGTCAACAGTACAGATGTTGATTCATCCCTGCTAACTGGGCTAGGTTGACCAAAAATTTGACCGTGAATATATTTTGATCCATAACTTTGTTTGAAGATCTTTTTACACCAATGGAAAGCTTGGGATGTGCTCTTCGTGATGATGCCAATTTCACTGCGTTTTGAGAACTATGAATGTTTTTCCCTTTCTCTTCCTGTTGAGGCCATTCTAAGCTTCCTAAGGTGCTTCTGCGAATTATGAGTTATCCTTAGTCTTCTATGGATCCTTTTTGGATCACGCCTTCCTACTGAGATCTTTTTGGACCACCAAAATATTTCATCAATCAAAAAATAAGTGAGGGAATAGTTCCCTCACCTTATCTTTCTCAATCCACTTTGATTTTCTTGGATGTGTGCCCTTTAATCCCACTCGAATATAATCAACACCACCCCTATGTGAAGTCCTTTTCCTTCTATCCAAGATGATATCTTCCTTCAACTCATCCAAGCACTCAGGAGAAAACTCATCAAATGAAGGTATTGAAACTTCCTCACCCTGATCCATGATCATGGGAGGCTCAAAAAGTTTCAAGTTTTCCACGTTTACAACTGAGTAAATCTGCATATATGGTGGAAGATCTAAACGAAAAGCATTGGTACCGATTTTCTCCAAAATAGTGAAGGGTCCATATGGATGGGCTCGAGTTTCTTTCCTTCACCCTTCAATCTCTCCTTGCTGATGTGAAGCCATACCTGGTCTCCAACCTAGAACTGATGATCAACCCCGTGTTTTTCATGTCGAGCTTTATAATGTGCTTGACTCTTCTCCAACTGTTCCCTAACTGCTTGGTGTACCTGATGGATCCTTTGAATGAACTTGCGGGCCATGTCTTCATTTATTTCTTCATTTGAATTGACATCTCTCCCATACATCAAGTCGAAAGGGACCTTAGGTAAATATCCAAAACATGTCTCGAATGGTGAACACTGAGTGGAACAATGTAAGGCTCGATTATAAGCATGGTGTACATAGGGTATCTTTTCATCCCATAACTTGGGATGTTTGTTGTAGTAGCCTCAAAGAAAAAGTACCATTGTTCTGTTAACAACCTTTGTCTATCCATCGATCTGCGGATGAAAAGCAGTGCTCCTCTTCAACTTGGTGTCCATCATTCTCCACAAGTTTGTCCAAAAATATCCAAGGAATCGAGTATCTCGATCTGAGACAATGTATGTGGGTAACCCAAAGTGAAACCAAACATACTGAAAGAAGAGATTAGCAGTCTGCTCAACAATGATCTTCTTTTTACATGGCATCAAGATACACATCTTTCTGAACCTATCCACTACAACATACAAATAGTCATGACCCATTTTCGACATTGGTAAACCCCCTACAAAATCCATGGAGATACTCTCCCATGGATGGGATGGAACATGGAGTGGTGAGTATAGCCCCAATTTTCTATTAGTGGGCTTACAAGTAGAACACATCACAAATCCCTTTACATATTTAGTTATGATTTCTTTCATATGAGGTCAATAATAAAACCTTTGCAGATGAGCCATAGTTTTTCCTACCAAAAAATTCCCAAACACAAGAGAAGTGTGAGCTTCTCATATTACATGGACTTGTTCACTTGTAGGAATACATAGCTTTCCAAGATGGTAGAGTAGTTTTCCCTGTAGACAATAGTTCTCTACCTGTGCACCATGGGTTAACTTCTCAAATACTTCTTTAAAATATTCATCAACAACATATTGTTCCACATAGTTATCATGAGATAAAGAAGCATTTTTCAAAATAATAGAAGCAACAATAGGAGGTCTAGAAAGATTATCAACTACCTTATTACTTGTACCCTTTTTGTATTTGATTACCAAATGAAACTGTTGAAGAAAACCTATCCATCTATAATGTCGAGATTTTTGCAGATTGTTTTTTTCTTGGAGATACTATAAGGGCTAGTGATCTGTATGTATGATTGTTTCCTTCCCTAACAAGTAGTGCTTTACACTTTGAACTAATGCATACAACTCTTTATCATATGTAGGATAGTTAACAACAACTTGGTTAAAATTTTCAGAGTGATAATAAATAGGCTTATGATATTGCATAAATACTGCACCCATGGCGTATCTGTTGGCATTTCTCTTGATCTCGAAAGGCTGTTGAAGATTTGGCAATGCTAATACTAGTGCGGTACTGATCTTTTCCTTCAAAGTGTTGAAGGATTTTTGTTTCTTTCCTCCCCACTAAAAAGTGTTCTTCACACTAGTTAAGGCATGCAAAGGAGCTGCAATAAATGAGAAGTTTGAAATGAACCTCCTCTAGAACTGGAATGCACCTAAGAAGCTTCGTACTTCAGTTACACTTTTGGGCTCGGGCCAATTTAAAATTACATCAATCTTGGAAGGATCAATTTTCAATTGTCCTCCTCCTACAATATGACCTAAGTACACAAGTGCAGTCTTGCCAAATTCACATTTGGACAATTTTACATACAACTTTTCCTTTGCAAAGTATCTAATACTTGTTTTACATGCCTTACATGTTCATCCCAAGTTAGACTAAATATAAGAATGTCGTCTAAATATACAATTACAAAATCATCTAGAAATGGCTTGAATACATCATTCATCACACACATGAAGGTTCTAAGAGCATTACAAAGCCCAAATGACATAACTAATCACTCAAACAATCCATGTTTGGTTTTAAAGGAAGTTTTCCATGCATCCCGTTCTACAACCTTGATATGATGGTATCCACTGTGCAAATCCAACTTAGTGAAATAAACAACATCCTTTAATTGAGCAAGTAAATCATCTATACGAGGGAGAGGGTATCAATTTTTCACTGTGATTTTGTTTAAGGATTGATAATCGACACACATTTTCCATGTGCCATCCTTCTTTGGCACCATCATGATTGAAGAACCACAGGGAGATGAAATGTGCCTGATGACCCCTTGATCCAATAAGCCTTGTACCTGCTTTTTGATCTCTATCATCTCTACAAATGACATCCTGTACATGCCCACATTAGGAAGAGAAGAATCATGATGAAGATGTATTTCATGTTGGATTTCCCTCTTAGGAGGTAATCCATTTGGTTCTTGAAAAATATCATCATACTTAGAAACAATATCAATTAATTGTTTCTTATGAGAAGGATCACATCCTTGGAAGGCGTCGGATGTTCCGACATCCTTTTCCCTTACGACCATGAGTACATATATCTTATTCGTGTTTATGAGTCTCTTCATTTGTCCTGCACTAACAAGTGTGGTGTTTACCCTCATGTTGTGGGCTCTAAAAATATATTCCACTCCCCCTTTATTAAGGTGATATTTGTTCTCATGATGAAAGAAGACTTCTTTCCTATCATAAAGATAAGGACTCCCTAGAACTATGCCACATATATCAAGTGATACAACATCCAAATCCACTTCATCAACCAACTTTGAAGTAATAGCAAATATGACCCTACACTGCTTGGTGACATTAAGTTTTGCTTTATCACATACCCAACCAAGAGGATAAGGCTTTGGATGTGGTTTAGTTTCAAGACCCATCTTTTTGACAAGTGCTTCAAATATCAAGTTTACTTGGGAACCCAGATCAAATAATGTATCTATCTTAGTGTGCTTAGATACAACCCTTATGTGAAATAATTCAGTCCTCTTTCTTTCATCATCATGATATTCATTATTGGAATTTGAACTAGCATGAAGGGAATATTTACCTTGTACTCCAACCGATGTGATGTTTTCTTCGTCTCCCGAATCAGAACCACGATCTTGTTGCACTATAGAAACGGTATTTGTCTTTCCCTTTCCACTGAACTGTTTCAGTCTTTTCTCTGGATGTAATTTCCAACAGTGTTTATCATCGTGACCATTCTTCTTGCAATGAGTCCAAGATGGATTTCCTTCTTCCCTCTTTACAATGGTGGTCTTTTTGTCCTTCCTTTTAAAAATTTTAAACTACTTGTGTGGGAAATTGGAAGGTTTCTTTGTGGGATATTCTTGAACATGTTTTCCCCTGTTCTCAAGGTGAGTGGCTTGCACACAAACTTCGTCAAGACTGGTGGGTTTAAACAATAGTAAAGTATGATGAATATAATTGTGAAGTGCGACGATATACTTCATTAAAGTTTCATAAGAATCTAAAGGAATGTTTAATGCAAGAGCTCTCTTCCTAAATTCTTTAGTGAAACTTTGTACAATTTGACCTTTACTTTGTCTTAAAGTTTGGCATTCCATCATTGATTTATGTAAATAACCCAATGGATAAAATTGCTTCATTATTGCTGATTTAAGTTCCGAACATGAGGAAAGAAGATTACCACACTTACTTTTGTCCTGAAGTTTTCTCTCCCACCATACGAGAGCAGTGCCTTCGAACCGAAGAGAGCCCAATTTCACTTTAACTTCCTCTTCATCAATTTGTTGAACACGACAATATACTTCAACTTGTTGGATCCAATTATCTAGCTTTTCAGAATTAGCATCTCCATTAAACATAGGTAAAACAAATTTTACATCAAGCTTTAACAATTATTTCTTAAAAGAATCTTTATGGCTAGAATGATGATAATGATGAGAATGATCAGAGGAAGAAGAGCTAGAAATCAATGGTGAAGATGGAGGTTGAGGAAGGTCTCCTCCAGCCTCTTGATTCACTGGAGCATTATCATCTGCTTGTGCTTCCTTTTTCTTCCCTTTCTTCTTCATCCTCTTCTCGTAGTCTCCATACATTCGCTCGACCATTTTTTACATGTGATAAAAGACCATATGGAAGTTTTTCTCTTGTTCCTCACGCTTGTCCTCTTCGACCATTTTCTTCCTTCGGGATGCATGGCCAACTTCGGGATTGAAAGTATTAAAATTTCCTTCACCATGTTTATGCTTGGCCCTAGTAAGCATTCACACTCAACAATTCAAGTCAAAGATGATTGTTTTGATACCAACATGATCTAAGATCTTTTGATCGATGTGACTTATTAAAGAATTGTATTAAATGAGCATAAAATGAAGTGCACTGTAAAGAAGGAATAACTCAATAATGAAGAGACATATGCATTAGATATGAACACAGAAAACTTGAGAACGGAGTTCATCCCTGGTGGACTATGTCTCTAGGTCATACTCTCAAATGGGTAGGCCTTTTTATTAACTCAACAAAATAATTTGGAAAAATACATAAGTATACCTCATTTTGGAGTTAAGTTGCACAAGCTTTTCTCAGATAAGAAAACAAACAACACCAATGAATTAGTGGCGTCGAATTACCCAAAAATGATTGTCTCCACACCTAGATGTGACTCTGGCACTCCCAATCCCAAGAGAAATCTCATCTCAGTTTTTGTGCCTACAACCTGCATTAATGACAGTGCTCCTGCATTGAAATCCATGCCTAGTACGGACTGGTGTGCGCGCCTTTCCCCCCGTGCATTCAGAAATTTCAATTTTTAAATAAAAAAACTTGACGGATTGAACGATGTGACCATTTGGGCCAAACGGTTGGCAGAGGTTTAATTAGGGCATTGGTTCCTGGAGGTTCGGGGTTCAAATCCCCCTGACCCATTTTTGGTGTAAAGTTGTTTGATCGTTTACTTTGGTGGGGATCTGTCGGACAGACTGCCGGAAAAGGCATCGACCGATCGATACCTGTCGTCGACTACACCCTATACATATATGTTTGTTGCATTGATTTCGATGGTCGGCTCTAACGTCGACCAGTCTGGTGGCCATACCTTTTTTTTATTTTGGTTTAATCGGACCCAACCCTCATTGGTCAAATTGTGGGTGCCACGTGGTGCCTCCTTATTGGTCCACGTTGAGCCTCCCTATTGGTTTCCCAATACACATTCAACTTCCCATGTGGCGCTGATGTCACCATGCCACGTCCTCATGTTGCCACGTCACCTGTCGGGTGGTTGTACGATCTGCCATATGGTTGTTCAAACTTCCACATGGCACTTTCCCATTGGTCCACAGACTGAACATAAAAGTACAAAATCGAGTGACACGTGGTAGCCTCTTGTGCTGCCACATCATCATGTATGGTCGCTAACATCATCCGTACTGATGCTGACGTGAGCAGTACGGATGCTGACTCATCCCTGCTGACTGGGCTAGGCTGACCAAAAATTTGACCGCGAATATCTTTTGATCCGTAACTCCGTTTGATGAGTCGTTTACGTCGTTGGAAATCTTGGAATGCACTCTTCGCTATGATGCCAATTTCACTGAGTTTTGAGGACTTTGAATTTTTTCCCTTTCTCTATTTGTTGAGGCCATTCTGAACTTCTTGAGGTGCTTCTGCGAATTCTGAGTTATCCTTAGTCTTCTCTGGATCCTTTTTGGATCAAATAATGTGTGTAGCAACCAACAACTTAATGTGGTACTAATATTGCAGGAAAATAAAATGGTTGCTCTCCTTCAATAAGGATTAGAAAATGCAATCACATAAATGAAAGAAAAACATCAATTTATCACCAACAAATCAAATATAAAATCAACATAAAATCGTTATATATGTATTCATGGGTTCTTATAGGTTTCTTGTCAATTACTTATAAGAAACCACCTGCCCTCACCAACCATGTGTTGCGTGTGTTTTTGTCTGGTTAAGTTAACCTCTAGCACACATCCTTGCACGTTCTATTCCATTTTGATTCAAATTAGAGTACAATGAGTCAATTCGATTCTTTCTCTTTTGAAACTCAACCCTATAATTATCTTTGACTAACGAAACAAGTTACCAAGCATTCAAAAATTGTTAGAAGAATAAAGCTAGAGTGAAAAACATGGAGTCCCAAATAACATTAGCGTTATAAGAAAGAGCCACCAAGAAATTTAAATGAGTTTGTTGAGGTTAATGAAATCGAAATTTGTATAAGTGCACATGCATATTATATCAAAATCCAGTATTACAAAGAGCTACCAAGGAATTTAAGGAGATTGTTAAGGATTTTGAAACACAAATTTGTAGAAGTACTCTTTCCAGGTTGGAATCTACTAAGAAACCATTTCTAATTTATTAAAGGTAAAATAAACACATACATAGTCTTGTGCATCATTTAAGAAGAAAGGCACGTGATGAAAGAGGGTGGACCCTCCTTTTCATTTTCAGAAACGCCAATGCAATTCACTGTGAGGTACAATATTTAACCACACGTTAAAAAATATATATATAAACATAATACAAATTGCTCAACAACATTAGAAATATCATCAAGAAATATCATCATCACACATAGACAAGAATTAACACAATACATAGATATTTAATGTGGAAACCTTGAACGGAAAACCCACCTTTAATTATTGATTATTATTTATTATTATTTAATTCCAAAAACCTCATTACAATGATATTCACTCAACCTTCTTTTCTTACTTACTGAGTCTCTTAGTAAAAACTTAATTGCGCTACTAGAGAACTCATCTCATATTCATTTTTATCTTGTATTTATCCTTATTAGTTGTAATTGTCCTCATGGCTGGTTGGAATTTCATCTTCTTCACTCACCTTGTTAATTGATAAATATCATGTAACTATAAATGCTTGAATCATTGCATTCTAACCTTATGGCATTCATATTCCCTTTATCTTTTCTTCATTTTCTTTTTTCCTCTTTTTTCATTTATTTTATTTTCCTATCATGTTAGGTTTATAGTACACGTAGGCCTCCATGTAATTCATGGGTTAAACACTCCTCCTAAAATGAACTTGAAGGTACCATGTGTTTCAATGCATCCAATATGGCCTCCATATTAATACTAATATGGAGGCGGAGATACAAACCTTTTGCACCATATCTTTCCAACTACATTTTCTCATTTCACATTACTTGCATCACAATCCTCCTTTTGCTTTTTATCTAGACTTCATAACAAAGGGATGCAGAGTGTGTGGATGTGAATCATCTCACTTTCATTTGCACTAACATTCCACTATGCATTAAGATCCTCCTTTACATCCACATCACTAGCTACACATAACCTCTTCCACCACATCTGCATTGCCAACTCCGCATAACCTCTTCCTCTCCATCTAAATTTTCTTTTACCTTATCTCTTCAATATAGAATGCAAATATACTCCATTCTCCATATATCTTCTTTTTCTCCACAAATCTCATCTATGCCTCTCAAGATCTATAGAGGTTCCTTCAATGATTAGAATAAAAAAAAAAACTTAGTCCACAATTAAAGGTTTGGTCCTTCGACCCCTCAACTATTAAATCACCACCTACCACATGTCCAACATGTCCACTTGCCATTTTCCACATCACCAATCCACTATCATGTGTCCAACACATCCACTTTACATTTGCCACATCATGACTCCACTACCATGTTTCTTCATCATATGTATTTTCTAAAATTTGTCTTCACTAAGGAGGATGCTCATTTTACTAGGGATGCTTTTGCATTGATGTGCTAGGTTTAGATCAAATTTGTAGTCTTCATAATATTAAAAAATTATCTACAAAGCAATCTAAAAAGAGAGCTAAATAAATAACCATATATTATAATCAAATTAACTATGACAAAGACAACCATATATCATGGTAGACCATGGTCATATTAGTTCTAATTTTTGAACATTTAAAGACCTAGGAAATCAATTACCTTAATATTAATATTGAAAAAGGTCAATATAAACGACCACAAATAGATGAAGAGATGGTAGATTGAGAAACATGAATACAAACGATTGCAACAAATCAAGGGATGATTTTCCCATAGAATTATCATGTGACATTTTATTAATATTATGTTTGAATGTTTTGTTATATTTCTCCACGATTATAAAATCCCATCTCTTCCCTATCATTTTAGTATGTGATCCTCAAAAACAACATTATAGTTTCCTTTTGTAGAAATCACATCATTGTGAACATGTCTTTATCACCAACAGTAATGGCTTTGTCACACCAACTATAATGGCTTTGCCTCTCCAACTATAATTTTGTCTCAAACCCTAAATCTAAGTGAGTTAGCAAGTGAGCTAAAGAGCATCATGTAAGCATATGAAATTAATAAATAGTAAATGAATTAGAGAGCCAACTTGATATGAGGGCCCCAACACCTTGCAAGTATTTTTTTGCAACTTTCATAACTATGTTACCTTGGACATATACAACTTCATGGTGGAGCCAATGAAACATGTACTTCCCATGTGATTGCATTGCCTAGTACAAGCCAAAACATTCTTGCAAGGGTGGATGTGCTTAATAGTAATAATAATGACACACATCACTAAAATCATTTTGTAAGGGAATTATAGCCCCCCACTATTGGAATCGAGAGAAGTTTTTTCTTCCCTAATGTCAATATTCATTGGTTGGTATGTGGATTTAATGCCAATTTCTAAAAGGAGTGATGCCTAGTATCACTCTAATGCTCGAGAGTGCCACCCATTCCTAGGATATTTTCATTATTGGGCAAAGGTAGTGAGGTTTTCAACCCACCCACCAAGACTTTGGAGCCATATGAGTTTTCCCTCTTCTCACCTGGAGTTCAATGTTTCTCATCATCTGGGATTTCAAGTAGCCCGGTGCTCAACAAAGAGTTGAATTCCACAACCTACTTGATATATTTGTTCTTGGGTGGAGAAAAGAATAAAACATTGTGGTATTTAGTGGTTTTAAACCATTGAATGAAATTGATATTAAATAAGCCTAATGTATGAAACCAATAACATAAAAAATTGAGCATATAAACATAATAACATAAAAACTTGAATTTGAAGAAAAAACCATGATGTTCAACAATGTTATAAGGTTTTGGAACACACTTGTCGACATTCATATGGATTTGAAATAAGTTGACTGAGGTGACAAGAAATGATACACCACCATGTATATTAAAGAAAGGAAGACGAAGAGCATCATCCCTAGCCATGTCTATCAATGATTTGAATACACACAAAAAAACAAATAATATTTGTGATTGACATAGACTCAAAGCAAAGTTTGAACAACTTCAATGGATAAAGAACCTAAACATTCAACCATAACTTGTGTTATTTAAATTACTAAACAACACATCTACCACCAATATGCATTAACTCCTATCTCATTGTAATTATACCTATGTCCATTGCATTNATTCATATGGATTTGAAATAAGTTGACTGAGGTGACAAGAAATGATACACCACCATGTATATTAAAGAAAGGAAGACGAAGAGCATCATCCCTAGCCATGTCTATCAATGATTTGAATACACACAAAAAAACAAATAATATTTTTGATTGACATAGACTCAAAGCAAAGTTTGAACAACTTCAATGGATAAAGAACCTAAACATTCAACCATAACTTGTGTTATTTAAATTACTNATATAGGAAGATGTTGTTGGTTAGGGTTAGGGTTTTTAGCAGAGGGATGGTGTGTTGCGGGCACTAGTAGGGGAGCTTGTGGATGTGTTTCGGGCCAATGCGGTGGAATTTGGATGCCATGGCGGGGGCTGAGGCAGGTGGAGACCCAATTAACTCAGACTGTGACGATATTTATGTGTTTATATTTTACGGTTTGGAGGGAAACGACGAATTGGTGGTTTGGAAGGCATCTGGTGGGGAGTAGGGAGAACATGCAGATGATAATCCTAGGATGGATGTCAACGCTCTGGGGCTGACATTGATAGAGGATGTGGTGGGATTGGAGCCTTTGTTGTCAGGCATGAAAGGTTCGGGTTTTATCTCCATGGGTGATCTGTCTCTTTCTGGAGGGTTGGGTTTCTCTGTGGGTTGGGATGGTGATCCTTCACAGTACTCTGGTCCGATTGAGGGACTTGAACGAGGTTTGGAATTTGATGTGGGGGAGGTAGGTTCGGGGAGCTGTGGACTTGTTCTTGGTAATTTGGTTGAGGGGGGATTGTGGGGATTTGTTCCAAAAGAATCGTTGGGTTTCAGTACACCCTTGGATTTCTCGCTGTCAACTTTATTGGACGTCGAAAAATATTTAGGC
>SNQJ01S0011822.1:42822-56070 GCA_010110895.2 Picea sitchensis | reverse complement strand
CCCGCTTGCCCCCAGACCCCGCAGAGGGGGTACCCCCCTCTGCACTCCCCCGCGTGGAAGAGTGTACATACTTCTGGGGTGTACATACTTCATGGGGTATAAACACGGCTGAAAGCAAGGACCTCTGAATCAGGAAGATAATCAGGCTCCACAACCAACATTAAGGTATGAGGGTTGGCGATTGTTCTAAGGAACAAGCAGGTGTCTACATCCCACTAACAAAATCAAGTCGAAAAACTAACTAGCTCAATCAATCAACATCATTATTCTTCGTGGTGCAAGGGAATTTAATTACTAAATCAATCATATAACAACATAAGTTAAGGTGCAAGTGAAATAAATTTTATTTTATTTTCATGGCGCAAGGAAAAATCTATTTATTTCAAGATGCACAGTTAATCAATTACTGAATTCAACAATAAATCAACATTTTTTCAAGGTGCGCGCGTGATCTAATTATTGAATTAAACATAAATACACATCATTCACTGCGCACAATTAATCTAATCACTTAGGAAATCATACATCAACATTATGACAATGTGCGCGCAAATAATCTAAAGGCGTAATCATTTATGCATCATCATTAGTCCATAGCACAAAGCAATCTAAAAATTAAAACGATCATACATCAACATAGTTTAGTGGCGCAATAAAATCTAAATACTAAACAATCATACATCAACATAGTTAGTGGCGCAAAGAAGGATAATCACTTAAATATTTGCTCATTAACAACATTCCAAGCCAATTGTCAATCCTAACCATAAGATTGGGCTCTTAAATGAAGAAAACGTTGAGACTATCGACCATCTTTTTATGAGATGTCCTTTCTCCTTATCAGTTTGGGAAGAATCATACAAATTGCTCACTTCTCTTGGTCATTGGAAAGGTTTTTCCTTTGAATACGCCTTGAAAGATTGGCTTCTATTGAGGGAACATCAAGAAAACAAGTCTTTCCCCTTCATTGTCACCTGGGGGATTTGGATGGCCCGAAACTCATCGATTTTTCGAGATGATGTCCAATCGCCCTCACGAGTGAAAATTACTTGTCTTGGCTTTTTTGAACATTTCAAATTCTTGGGAAGGGAGGGAGTTGGAAATCTTCGGGTGATACATGAGGACATTATAGATAAGGATCAACTGTGGGATTTTTTCGATGGGGTTGCATTGGGAGACTAGTTACTGTGTGGGGGGGGGTGGATGTCTATACATTACCACTTCACATTTTTTTCTTCTCAAGTCTGGGTTGGGTGTTGGTTCAAATGATTACTCTGAGATTATGGCCTTAAAACTTTTACTATTATTTGTTGTGGAAAAGGAGTGCAAAATTTTACAGGTATTTGGGGATTCTTTACTAATCATCAACTGGGTGAAGATGTCACATTTCTCATCTTGTGCCAATTTTTGAGGAAGTTATGAGGATTATTATTGTTTTTGACTCCATATCTTTCTCTCATATATACAGGGAACGAAATCAGTTGGTTGATAGGCTTTCCAAAGAAGCCTCGCAACTAGAATATGGTCGGTGGCATATTAATGAACAAACAACATAGGGCAGTTTTGATTCCCATCACAGGTCGTTTCATGATGGACTTCTATAGGCGAGCACCTATTTATCAGAGATCCAAAGCATACAACTTCTTGGTGTATTTTGTATGTGCACAGACAACATAATAGTCTAAATATCAGTGATCTATTTTTACAACTTTTGTATAGGTTGTGAGACAATTTTGTTTTTTTTGTGGTTAAAGGAAAAGAAGGATAATGACGGTATGACAAAGATGTCTTTTGTTGAAACTTCAATAATGAAAGTGTTTCTATCACGAGTCAATATATACTTGGCTATTTTCTCATAGTGAGTATATACCTACGAATGTAATTTTCTATCTACTTAATGAAATTACAAATCTCTCTCTCATGTAAAAAAAAAAATCCAAGTAATTATATCTCATCAACATCTTTACACCAATTTTTCCTTTTAAAATAAAAATATTAAAAAAATACTTTTAATTTCTACAATATTTATATTTTACTCTACTTTTCTTAATGTTTTATAATATAAGGAAACTTTTCCTCCATAAAGCCATAACCTTTTTTTTTAAATGAAAAAGATGAAAAGTACAATATTTAGCGGACTAATTAAAAATAAAAATGGTGTTTTTTTTTTTCCTTTTAAATAAAAAAAATTAAAAAATGCTTTTAAGTTTTATAATATTTATATTTTAGTCTACTTTTCTTAATGTTTTATAATATAATGAAACTTTTCCTCCGTAAAGCCATAACTTAAAAAAATGAAAAGTATATCGGAAAGATGAAAAGTACAATATTTAGCGGACTAATTAAAAATAAAAATGGTGTTTTTTTTTTCCCTTTTAAATAAAAAAAATTTAAAAATGCTTTTAAGTTTTATAATATTTATATTTTAGTCTACTTTTCTTAATGTTTTATAATATAATGAAACTTTTTCTCCGTAAAGCCATAACTTAAAAAAATGAAAAGTATATCGGACTAATTAAAAATAAAAATGGTGTTATTATTCATTTTTTTGGGTATATACTTTTCCCTTTAAACCAATAAACCAATTGAATGATTTCGATGTAATATACAAATATATTTTTATCATAAATAATATATTCAGTTCATTATAACATAATATTATATAATATTATCAATTTCGATGTAATATAAAAATATATTTTTATCATAAATAATGTATTTACTTTATTATAACATAATATTATAGTTCTGTTTTAAAGATATTAAATTATAATTTATAATTGAAAAAAATATTTGTTTTTTATATGAGATAACCATTATATATTATGGAAAAGTATATGATTTTATTAAAAGTAGTTTTGGTTGATGATTAAAAAAAATATGGTTTTTTTTTATATATATTATTTAAGTTGAAATTATTTTTTTATCATGAAATATGATTTAAAAATATCATTTTTTTTTTTTTAAATATAAAAAAAATAGATTCACCACTTAAAACCTAGAANTTAAAAAAAATATGGTTTTTTTTTATATATATTATTTAAGTTGAAATTATTTTTTTATCATGAAATATGATTTAAAAATATCATTTTTTTTTTTTTAAATATAAAAAAATAGATTCACCACTTAAAACCTAGAAGTATATAACATAATTAAAAGTTTTCCAGTTTAACAAATCATTTAAAGTGACCAAATTTTATTTATATTTTTTATTTAAAAAAATCACAATCATTTTCATTTTATTTCATTAAATAAATAAAAATGTTTATTAAAATACATATAAATATAACATAATAAAATAATATATATTTTTTATTATAATCATAAAATAAATTATATTATTTTAAATTAATATATATAATTTAAATTTAATTGATTTTACGAATTGTACTTTGAAATTGATTGCCTACCAATTAGGGATGAAATTTGATAGGTAAATTACTCGTTATGAAACAATTTAACCATCAATCAAATATTATAAGAATTTTATGATACCCGTCAACTTTCTTTCTATAAATGATCAATACTTTTGATAAATTATAATTGGGTGGGTTGGATTTCAAATTCCAACCCTGCTACCAATCATATAAAAAAGATAATCTTTCATTTCCAATTTATTTATAGAAGTTTTGTTAGCTTCAAAAACTTTACAACTTCATAACAACATGGAAACATTGTGGCATGAGCAAAGGAATGAGGGAAAATAATTAATATGTTTTTAATTGGATTTGCTTTCTCTTAGTTGATTGATTGGTTAGAGAATATCACTTTTCTAATTAAATTAGGTTCAATTAATTTTGATGCTTAATTCTTAAGAGGGTTTAATTACACTGTTGTTGACTTTCCTCAACCATTTAATTGTGATTAGGTTCAATTAATTTTGATGCTTAATTCTTAAGAGGGTTTGATTACACTGTTGTTGACTTTCCTCAACCATTTAATTGTGATTTATGTGATGATTATAGGTTATTATTTTATATATATGCGTTTTTTATATACATTAAAATGTTATGATAGTATTTTTCATGTGAAATATATAAAGTTTGGATTTTGTTGATTTTTAAAGTAAATTTTTATTTTATAAGTTAATTATTTTTTATATTAAGTTAAACAATTAAATTAATTATTTATAAAGATTAATAATTTCAATGTTTATGTTTTGTGGATTTTCTAATAATTCTATATCAACATAAATTGTTTGGGTCCTAGCTATTGTATTACACTTATTTTACTACAACGTTTAGAGAACTAGATAGCACCTAAGACAACTTCTGACTCTTTTGAGTGGTCACATTTGTGTTGTTCATTGTTATTGTAGTAAGGTTATTTAAACTACTAATTAACCACACACTTGCACTCTACACAATAATGGTCATTGGATCTAGACAAACTTCAAATGACATAGGGAGTAGGACGTAGGATGGATCTTGGCTTGATCTTGGCTCTCCTTAGTATGATGATTCCATACATTGAATCTCTATATATTATTTTAAGCTTGTTTTTTTTATTTAATTGGTCCCATTCTACCCTCAAATGTCGTCCAAGGCATCACAACAAATGGATATACCACACCATATCCATTTCATCTTTATTGCTAATTCTTCCCTTATCATCCATTGCTACCAATTTACTCGAGCTTTACGGACTAAAGTCCCTATCTTGTTTAACCAATTTTAATACTGCTAGTTCCATTAACTAGGGATCAACAACTACTAACCACAACATAAATGATGCAACTCTCAGATAAGAACCCCCTGTATAATTATCATCTAAATTTACAATGGGCATATAAACCGTCTCGACTTCATATTGATTGTTGCGCATTTTTGTATACATTTCTTTCATAAATGTAACCTCAATTTCTATCTTGATATTAATATCAAAACCAATTTTGAGCCTTTAAGAGCATCAACCTTCATCTACGATTATATCAAACACATGAGATAATTTCGCTTGTTATTAGAAATGCAAATTGCTTTTCAAATCAGTTGTTTACTTGTCCTGTAGTTTTGTGTAAAATATACTCTCTTTCTTCAATCATCAACAATGTTTTTAGTGATTCAAGATTATTTTTTCTGCATATATTTTAGTTGTTTATTGATATCACTATTACATGTAATATGTAATATATCAATATAGACCATGTTATAAATGGGAGGGAGAGTTTTTCAATAACAAATTTGTAAATTGGTTGCCTTGAAAAATGGCGTGAAGATGTTGAAAACAACCCCTATTGTTTGTGTTTACATGGTTCAACTTCTATAACATGGAAATAATTAATTAAACTCAAAAGGGTGAGTGGAATAGATGGGGCTCAAGTGACACATTGCCGACATGTGAGGTTACATGGCTTCAAAGGATGAATACATGTGTTGGACACCAACGTAAATATCGAGAGGCAATGTTGCACATAGTAAGCGCTTAACAAAAACACTCAATTGCTTACTTTTTTTTAAACTGCCTTAATTATTAATAGGTTCAAGTATGTCCAATCTTCGTATTTATTGTTATTAATACTAATGTAAAAACATATGTTTATAATAACTACATAATATTGATTTTATTTTATATAACAAGCCTTTGCTACATCTTAACCTTGTTAAATATTATAACATTTTAAGTTTTCTTTTAATTTTACAATTGGTTAGCAATTTATAACTAGTAAATCATTGATTATTTATATATTTAAAATTTAGAAGAGTTAGGGTATGTATACCTCCATAATTTTTACCAATCAAATTGTTGAACCAAAGAGATCTCATACACCAATTTAGTATCTAGCCATAACCTTAAAAACAGATTATTATTATTATTATTATTATTATTATTATTATTATATATTATATCTACATATTTATATACTTGTAAGTACACAATTAATTATATTCTAACTTAACCAAATTATTGAACCTGACCCTTTTTTTTTCCAAGAAAAAATTATCTCAAATTTATAAATAGTATAAATTCTTTTACATTAAGCAGATTCAAGAACAAGTCCAAACAGTCCAAAGATATGGAATAGTCAAGAGGTTACAACAGGATTACTTAAATACTAGTCTAGACATATTTAGATGTTGCAATAGAAGAAAAACTGACATGGAGTTAAGCTAAGTGCATGCTAAAACTGCACTCGATCCACTTACTCTTCACAATCCCTTGACTATTCAAAGATATTAATACATGAGAATTGGCTTTCCTTTCCACTGTCCCAGTGGTATACCGTTAGCCTTCCTTCAACTTCATTTAGAGCACTTTTAGAGAGTGCATCGGCCTCTTTATTGTGAACTCCATAAATATGATGGATGCTGAGATCTTTGATATTTTTTGCCAATTCCATCGTTTTTAGTTTCCAACATTCAATATTAACTGCATTGAGTTTACATTTATGGTTTATCCAGTCAATGATGACTCTCGAATCACCAAGGATTTGTAATTGATTAATTGAACAGAAAGTTGCTAGAGTGAGGGTAGCCCATAAACCCATCAGTTCCTCTTTAGTATTTGATCCCGCTCCGCAGTTGATGAACCACTTGGTAATTCTCGATGGATGAGTCTTGAAGATGCCTCCGGCTCCACATCATAAACCATTGGACTAAGCTGCTCCATCAAAGCAAGCTAAGGTGTAACCCTCCTCTTGGGTAAGCTCACAGACTTGGATTGGTAGAGCTTTAACAGAGGAAGGATGTCAGGAAAAAGACGCCAATATTCTATGAACTACAGAGAGAAGGGAGGGGGCATGGTCATCAAAGATCACCTTATTTCTTTCAATCCAAATCTGCCAGCAAGCATGAGCAGCCAAGATGACAGGAGCAAATTTCTCCATAGACCACAACATAAAACAATCCGAGACTGTGGCACCGTTCCATTGTAAGTTAAGAGAATAATGGGTGATCAGACGTTGCCAAACAACCCTTATAAAATTGCAGTGGATTAAGATATGGTGGATATCTTCTGTTGAGCAATTACAGAAATTGTAAATCCCTGAACCTTCCCAACCTCTCTTCTACAACATCTCCCAAATAAAAACTTTTCCTTTAGCAGAGAGCCAAATGAATAATTTTAATTTTATCTGGATAGGAACCAACCACTTCCACAATAAAAACTTGTAATCTTATAACTTGCAACTACAAAGTTAGAATGCATGAACTCAAGTGGTAATATTTAAATTATTATGTATATGGACATTGGACCATCTACTATTTGTACATATTGAATGATAAATGCCTAGGCTCGCAGTGGGTAAATGACAAGGACTTTTCATCAATTGGCATTGACAAATGTCCTGAGCAGTACTTTTAATAGTGATAATTGTATCATAAATGTGCATAAATATATATTGATATTAAAAAAGAAAATATAAAATTGTGTAACCACTCTTACATTTCCTATTTTTAATAAATCCAATTAAACTATATTATTCTCAACAATAAAATATATGTAGATTCTACAATAAAATATATGTAGATTCTATATGGCAAAAACTAGAATATAAAAGTGAAAAGGAACATAATATATATATAGATTCTATATGGCAAAATCGAGAATATAAAAGTGAAAAGGAACATAATATATATATAGATTCTATATGGCAAAAACGAGAATATAAAAGTGAAAAGGAACATGGAAACCCTAAGAGTAGAAATGGTAGCACTTAGTGTGAGAATGAGTATCACATACTGCAACTTTAGAATGAGATGTCGAAAAAAGTTACAATTAGGTTTTGGAAAAATTCCTCACATTTGGAATTGACTTTTTGTTAACATGATGTATTAGGAAATCAATTTTATTTTATCAAACATTTAAGTTATATTCTATAAATATTAATGTTTTAGAATTTTATTATGTATAAATAATTAAATTGTTTACTTAATTAAATGTATTTAAAAGGAAAATATAAATGTTGGTTCAAATCTATTTAAAAAAGAAATGTTAATAATTAATTGATGAAGACATTTATTTTGATGGGGTGATAGGGACAATGTCACTTGTGTTATTATGATGATCAATGAAGACATGACACCCAACATATATGCAAGAGGACAAGGGGAGGTGAGCTAGTTCTTGCAGGGTTGTGTCGATTTGGTTTAGATAGAGTGAGTATAGTTGGAGACCAACACCAACATGTTTGAAATTAATGAAGCTGAGAGAATAGCAAATATGAAGTTGAGAGAATAGCAAATGATTTCAATCTTATAGCAAATATGAAGCTGAGAGAATAGCAAATGATTTCAATCTTATAGCAAATATGAAGCTGAGAGAGCATTGTGTTATGCTTATAGAAAATATGGAGGTTATAGATTATGTTGCCCTTCACCTACACTATCGCACCACCCTAAATTTATATTATGTGGATAGGGGGGTAGAATTATATGGCAGGGGAGATTTGAGAAGCACTGGTTCAAAAGTAATTGATATGGACTATGTTGCCTAGCTACTCATTTATGGCATAGATGGATTGAAGTAGTAACTCGAGGAAGTGAGGATTATCCCTTCTAGAAGTCGAAGTGGAGGAATACTTCCAAAAACTTGTCCTTGAAGGGAGAAGGTAGTAGCCCAACCTCACACTTGCATGTAGAAATATGAAGCTAAGAGAATAAAAAATGATTTTGATGTTAGGAATAAGGCCTCCACCATCAAGAAGTTGATCATTTTGGAACATAACGTTTACCAAAAGTGAAGGGCCACTCTTAATTAATCGATTGACAAGGAGTTAGAGAAGGTAGTGCTTTACATTGGGGTGTCTCAAAGTGGGGTCACTTGTTATAATCCCCTCATGCTTGACATGTACTAGTACAACAAAGAGATGATTGCTTGCAACATGGACATACAACAAAACATGATAATCAAATCTTGGAATGCATCTTGGACACTTTGCATCTTTTAGATGACAAATATGCCTCCCTTCTAGAGTGGATTCAACAACAAAGGGGCTCAATTTGTGGTTAGGATCCAAAGAACTCAACTTCGATAGAGGGAGACTCCAAGTGTCAAATAGAAGTAACCCAAAGCACTCCATCTCTCTTGAGGAAGAGGAGGCTTAACCCTAGGTTTTCTTGTTCCCCTCTCAAGTTTTATGTTTTTATTTTCTGTTACTGGTAATAGTAGGTTTGTAACCAGACCCCTTTTTTCTAAAAGTTTAATGAATGGACTTACCCTTTCCACCTTCTTTTAAAACAATGTATAAGCTTTATAATTTCAAACGTACCCAATTTGGCTATTGGTTTAAATTGGGTAACGAGGTTGCTAAGAACAATCGATCTCTATGATTTATTGTTAACTATGGGAGAGGCTAATGGGTCTCATTGGTTAACCTCTCAACCTATATCTATTTTGTTCAGTATATATGAATAGATAGAACCACTCTTACTTAGAAAAATAAATTGTTGAAGACTTTTAATGAAACTTAAGTATAAAATATATATGGAAACAAGATATAAGCTTGTATCCAATAATGTGCGTAGCAACCAACAACTTAATGTGGTACTAATATTGTAGTAAATAAAATGGTCGTGCTCCTTCAATAACAATCAGACAATGAAATGGCATAAATGAAATAAAAACATCAGTTCATCACCAACAAATCAAAGATCAAATCAACATAAAATTTATATATATGTCTTCATGGTTTCTTATAGGTTGCATACCAATTACTTCCAATCAATCACCTGCTCTCACCAACCATTATTTTCTTGCGTTTTTGCCTTGTTGAGTTAAACTCTAGCACATAACCCACTCAAGTTCTATTTCCTTTTGCTTCAAATTGGAGTCATGCTTTCTCTTGTGAATCTTAATCCTCTAATTATCTTTGGCTAACAAAACAAGTTATCAAGAATTCAAAAACTGTTATACACATTTATTATCTTTTCCTACCACACGAGATTCATTGTACATGTATCCCTCCATGTAATTCATGGGTTAAACATTCCTTCTAAAATGAACTTGAAAATGCCACATGTCTCAATGCATCCAATATGGCATCCATATTCGTACTAATATGGAGGTGGAGATAGGAACCTTTCCACCTATCTTTTCCCACTTCACATTACAAAACTTCACACCATAGTCCCCCTTCTGCTTTCTCTCTAGACTCCGCAACGAAGGGAGGTAGAGTGTGGGGATGTGAAACATCTCATCTTTCTCTGCATGAATACTCCACTTTGCATCAAGATCCTCCTTCACATCCACATCACTAATTCCACAAAACCTCTTCCACCACATCCACATCACCAACTCTACATAATCTATTTTTTTGCATCCACATTACCTTTTACCTTATCTCTTTAATACAAAATGAAGAGACACTTTGTTCATTGCATAGCTTCTTTTGCTATGCAACTCTCATCTTCTCATTTAAATATCTATAGAGGTTCCTTCAATAATTAGAATTAAAAAAATAAATTAGTACATTATTAGATGTTTGGTCCTTGGATCCTTCTACCATTCAATTACCACTTGCCATTTTCCACATCACCAATCCACCACCATGTGTACAACATGTCCACTTTACATTTGCCACATTATGACTCCATTACCACATGTCTTCGTCATATGTATTTTTCCAAAGTCTATCTTCACTAAGGATGAGCTATATTGGATCATTATATTGTTTGTGATATATCTCTATCTTTTCAGAGTGGAAAAAATTGGAGGATTTAGCTTGCAGGGTCATGTTAGTGGCGGGTCCTAGTTTGGAAAAATGGGGTTCAAAACCATTTGGAGCCATTTTGAGGCATTAAACAACATTTTGGGGGGTTATGGTGCCTATAACATATGCACACACCCTTGAAAATGGTCTACACTCCGAGACCTTTCCAACGGTGCAGGTCATGCATCAATCAGAGTTCATATGCAAAAGTTATGCCTCTCACAAATTGACCTATCATGTTGACCACCATGGTACGAGAGGATGCCACGCCAACCCCCATTACTCATGCATATGGGTATAGCCACGAGAGGAAATTCAAGAAGATTCTAGAAGGTCCAAAACCATGTCACAATTGAGGGTTGAGGAAGTAAAAAACCTACCCCTAAATGGATATCGAGCTATGTTAAATACTGGGCCACTAGGAGGACAAGGGGTTCCATTCTTTGCATTGCATATTGTTCCATAGCTGAGAAAAACACCCGAGAGTGGTATTCTATGAGCATAATAGGGGAGGAGAGAGTCTGCAACAACCATATAGGCCACAGGTCAAATGAAACTCCACATAGAGTGTCACTTTCTTTGTACTTGCATCATTTATATACCATAGAAAAGAGAGCATAGCAACCTCACCTTCTAGTTGGGTTTTCTCTTGTATTGGGTTTCCCATGTCATATATTGTGTTTACTTGTGGATGGTGTGTGTATTTATTTATTTTCTCTATTTTTCACATTTGAACTATTTCATATGTTTTTTTTAAAGAAGAAAACCAATTATCAAGAGTTTCATATCTAAAGGGAAAATAACCTTAATAGTAAAGATTTCAGTTATTTATCACATATGTTGTAACGAACTATTCCAGTGGAATATCCACAACAATTTAAATATCAAAGGAGTATATTCATTTTATTGGGGATGCTTTGGCATTAGTGTGCTAGGTTTAGATCAAATTCTTAGTGTTCATAATATTCAAAAATCCACCCACGAAGACTTTGGATCCATATGAGATTTCCCTTTTCTCACTTGGAGTTTAGTGGTACTCATCATCTAGGATTTCAAGTAGGCCAGTGGTAAACATAGAGTTGAATTCCACAACCTACTTGATAGATTTGTTTTTTTTTTGTCTAGAAACAAACATAAAACATATATGGTCATGGTTCTAGATGTGGCCTTTAATGGTTGGAAACCATTGAATAAAACTAATAACATAAAAGATTGAGTATATAAATCTAATAACATAAAAACTTGAATTTGAAGAAAAAACCATGATTTCCAACAATGTTCAAGGTTTTGCAACACACTTGTCAACACTCATATGGATTTGAAATAAGTTGATGGAGGTGATAGGAAATGCTACACTAGCCATGGACATAAAAGAAAGGGAGATGGATCAAGGTTATGCAACACACTTGTCAACATTCATATGGATTTGAAATAAGTGGATGGAGGTGATAGGAGATGCTACACCAGCCATAAACATAAAAGAAAGGGAAATAGAGAGCATCATCCCTTATCCATGTTTATCAAATGATTTGAAAATATAAAAAAGAAAAAACAAATAATGTATATGATTGACATAAACTCAGAGCAAACTTTAAAGAACTCGTACAGAGAAAGAATCGGACAGTCGACCATGTTTTTTTAAATTAGATTATGAGACAAAACATTTACCATGAATATGCATTAACTCTTATTCATTGCAATATGCCTATTACATTAAACATTGCAAAGTAAAAACAACAACTTTTTAAAGTTTACCACTATTATATTTTTATATTTTTTTACAATAAAAAAATCCAAATAATGATATCCATCAACATCTCTTTCCCAATTTTTATTTAAATAAAAACATTCTAAAAAGCATTTTAAATTTCTATAGTATTTGGTTGTTTTAGTCTACTTTTCTTTCTTCAACTTCAAGAAATATAGGGAAACTTTTCCACCATAAAGCCATAACCTTTTTAAAAAAAAGAAAAATACAATATCTAGTGGATTAATAAAAATAAAAATATATTATTATTCAATTTTTGAGTATATACTTGTCCTTTTAAACCAATAAACTAAGTACACAATTTTGAACGATTTCGATGTAATATATACCTTCAATATCAACTACTTAATTTTTTTTGTTTTAAATGATATATAATGTATTCATTTTATTATAAAATTATAATTGTTTTTTAGATATTAAATTATAATTGAAGATATCATTAAGTTTTATATAAAAGATAAAGATTATATAAGAAAAATGATTTAGTAAAAATTATGAAAGTGGTTTCTATTATAAATCTCAAAATTAATAACATAATAGTTAGGTAACTTATAATTTAGAAAGGAAGACATTCGAAGATGTATCCATCGGGGATGCCTATCTTTATAACATCATCAGTGGGTCCAATATTTCATTGGAGACTTGTTATCCCCGATATCTAGGGATAATTAGGAGATCATGTCTCGAGGCCCACATGTCCTAGACATGGAGTACCAAGAGCAGGATTGACTTGAGCATGGCCCTGGAGGGCCCATCTTTCTTCTTCCTCGCCAGATTTGTCCTGTCAACAGCAACAGCTTCCATCACCACCGGCTTGGACTTGCATCGGAGAGGA
>SNQJ01S0011822.1:19112-29430 GCA_010110895.2 Picea sitchensis | reverse complement strand
AAAAAAAAAAAAAAAAAAAAAAACAATTTCGATTTATTATTATTTTTTCTTTTTTCAAATAGAAGTCCGAGAAGTGAAGATAATGGATTTAAAATCAACAATATTAGGGGGTTTTCCTACTCCGGCCACAACTTTATTCAGGTTATTTCAAAGTATATAACTTTTGACATGTTGTTGAGATTGAAGCTGTACCAAATCTAGATGAAAGAACACTTCAACAACTTTAATAATTAATTTGACATATTATATGATATACTTCTGAGTTAGATTGAAGAAGTTATAATCGTTTCATTTTGTCGCCTCAAAACCATATCTCTCATACTAGCAATAGATTTTGGCATTTTACATGGATATATTAGCCCCCATCATTGAGAAATATCCAAGGTTCTCTACAGATTATGTGGAAGATGAAAATTATGTGGAAGAAGCTCCTCTTGTAAGTTTTCTTGAACTTGCTATGGAATAATGAAGAATATATCCCACAATGGTTACTCAAAGTCTAATCTTTTTCACATTTAAAGTATTTCGTATAGAGCAACTCCATTTGGAGCATGGAATACAAAAAATATAGGGAGCCTATGAAGCAATCCAAAGGTTGGAACTTTGGAGACATATTTAAGATTATTATACATGAGACATATATATTTGGGGTGTTTTAGAAGAGGCCTATGATGAATTGTACATGGATAGTTGTAATTTTTGGGATGATCATTTCTTCCAGCTTCTCTTTGATGACTCCACTCCACCATATGAAGAGAATATCATCAACTGAAGACATGAGTTGGCTATAATTACCAATTTTCAGTTTACATATTCTCCAATGGTAATATTCCTTCGAGATCCACCAATGACCTTTTATAGCTATGTGGAGTATCTTTTGTGTTGAATTTTAATGCTTAGCTGATGCACATGTGGTTTATTTCAATTTAGCATGTACTTGAACCATAAACAATGCAACAATATCATACACAAGTGCTACAGTAACCAAGATCACAAGAAGACTAACCATGCACAAGAACACAAGAAGTATCCTGGGAAAACCCTTCTCAACCAAGGGAAAAACCCAACAATCCTTTGCTATATTCTCAAGAGAAGATGCCCCCACACCATGGACCTTAGCACACAAGAGGGTGCTTACAAAACCTAGAAACTTGTGCCCAAGAAAGGTGCGCACTTTAGCCGTACAAGTGTTGCTGAAATTATGAGACGACAAGTGAGTGAGTGTGATCCACAATGGGGGTCCACTCTTATTTATACAAGACTTGACACAACAAAAGGTGTGTCTATTGGGACAATAGGGCCGACTTCTATAACTCAAAAATATAATTAATCTTTACATAACATTAATTATCTTTCACATGGTGGGGCCGATTTGTACCCTTCACAACATAATTAGGGTTACAACAAATCTTACTCTCAGACAATATAGCAATGATCTCTCTCATCCTCTAGTGCTTAGCCACTAGGTACACGTCCACCTGTGCTCAACCATAGGGACGTCACTCTCAATAGATTAACTCAACCGAGTCCACAGAAGTACCATCTTGAGAACCATCTCAAGCTGACTCAACTAAGTCCATAGGAGTACAAGGCAGGAGACCATCTCAAGCTGACTCAACTCAGTGCAGAGGAGTACAAGGCAGGAGACCATCTCAAGTCATCTCAACTCACTCCAGAGGAGTATAAAAGATACCACACGTCATCACAACTCAGTCCAGAGTYTGACGCACACCCATCACATGGGCACACCCAACACTTGGGCTCTCTCTCACAGATGTCTCAACTCAATCCAGAGGAGAACGATCTGGAGGATGTCTCATGAAGCTGCAATCAACAACATTTTGGACATGGATGGTTCTATTTATTTGGATCCACATGAACATGGTGGGCATTTTAAGCACAATAATCAACTATTCATCACACTCAAGAGTCATTGGTTGGGAGTCAACATTAGCAATTAGACATGGGACTTGGGTTTATGGTGGAGCTTCTTGGATACTTTAGCATTAAGGCTAATGTTTGTACATGGGATCCTAGCTTATGGTTCTAGGACTACTTCAACATTGTGATCAACAATCATACGTGGGATTGAAGTTTATGGACGAGCTTCTTGGAGTACTTCAGCTTTGTGATCAACCTTGTACATGGGACCCTGGTTCCCTGGACTACTTTAGTGTTGAGATTAGCACCCATACACGAGACCCTAGTTTCGTGGACTACTTTAATGTTGTGGTCAATAACCATACTTGGGGAACTAGTGTATGGTTGTACATCTTCAGTACAAGAGTTGAGGGCAATGCTTTCTGGAGGATGATGGAGTGATGGGATCCTCCATAGGGATGTAATGGGAGGTTGAAGGGCTCATTAGAGTAACAATAATGTAGTTATGGTGGTCAATTTATGTGAAGTGAGTTGGATCCTTTATCTTTGCTATTATTAAATAAGTCCCACTTGTTAGTTAGCGTTAAATAAATGTAATGTGGCCACATTAAAGAAGGTCCACTAGGTATTTAGGAGGTGGTTACGATTAAGGTTCTCTAGCTAACTATAAATAAGGATGGAGTCCTCCTTATGGATCATGTAATGGAAGATTATTGTATTCGAGCTCAACTCATTAGGAACTTGTCCTCTATGCACAATGTTTTGAAGTCAAGGTTTTCTATTATTTTTTTGAGTAATAGAAGGTTTTCAGTGTATTTTTGTGTTTCTTTTTTGCATTATTGTCATTTTTCATTTGACTCCCAACAAGTCCAAATTAGTGCCTTATAGCTATAACAAGTTACTATATAATTTAAAAGTGAGTTTTTGGTTTAATTAACCCCATACTTTATTGCTCACAAGCTCCAAGGTTGTTTAATTTTTTTTTCGTTTGTTAGTTTGTCCGTGACATGTGAGACTAACCTGTGGCTAAGAAACCGCGACTTAGGGGCATCTAAGTCGTCAAAATCACCTGGGGATCGCACTCAGCCTGAGCCACACCAACCCTTAACATGACTGGATTTTTTGTCCCCGCAGGTTTTGAACTAGTGACTTTAATATCATGAAGTACCTTAACAACACACTCCGTCACCGACTCTCCTACGCCTCGAGAACAACTCCAAGGTTGTTTAATTAATTGTTTTGTTAGTATTAATTTAAATCTTTATAAACTTTAATACCTATTATATTTCTTTATATTAACACCACTTTTTTTCTTTCTTTAAATAAATGCTTCTTTTATCCCAATCTAGAATCTAGAAAATATAGGCTTTTCCAAAATGAAAATATCTACAATGAAGATAAAGCTTCAAACATTCAACTACTCAACTTTCTTCCAACTAAAAAGGGGTAAGCACAAACACAAATACAAACACAAACATGTCACTAAAATAAGAAAATACCAACACCATACTTTTATCAACCCTACAAATCAACATTAAATAATCTAACTCATTTTACCAACAAATCAACATTAACTAATCTAACTCATTTTACCAATTATAATATAGAGCACAAATACAAACACAAACACAAACATGTCACTAAAATAAAAAAAAATACCAACACCGTACTTTTATCAACCCTACAAATCAACATTCAATAATCTAACTCATTTTACCAACAAATCAACATTAACTATTCTAACTCATTTTACCAACAAATCAACATTAACTATTCTAACTCATTTTATCAATTATAATATATATAGATAATTCCTACACCGCAATTTGTCATAAAAAACCCTACGGTTCATTCATATCTTTCAATAATGCTCAAAGGAATATATTAAAGTTTTCTCACCCGTACCGGTGGCGCAATGCTTTTGAGAATATGTGGAATCATCCGAGCTAACGCACAATGCTTTTGAGAATATGTGGAATCATGCGAACTCACGCACTATCTTCAATTAAATTGATATAACATAAGTCGAACAAGTTACACACATGCTAAGCAATAAGCAAATATCATGTGGTTCCAGGTATATTCAAGATATACCTGGTATATTTTGGCATGTTCTCTGTGTACTGATGAGCTATTACTATTTGGAGATTTCAAAATTATTATTGATTGGTTTAATGGCCAAGCTGATTTCCATGTGGCAGTTCTCTGGAAAGAAAGAACACAAGAGACCACAAACTCCATAAAGAATTTCTCTTTCTCTCACATCTACAGAGAGGAAAATAGCGAGGCAGACACTCTATAAAAAAAAACATTGTTTATGCCTCCTGGCCAAATTCGATTTACAAAGTGGGAGGATAGCAATGAAGGACCAACCACCTTGATCAATCTTTGAATTTTGCCATTTTCTACACATCTTTTATGATTTGGATGCCGATCATAGTAGAAAAAAGGAAAAAAAGGAATAAGTAGTTTCGATAAAAAAAGACTGAATTTATCAAAAAAAAAAAACAAAAAAAAAACAGTTACCTCCTCATGTATTTGTCTATCGCGAAAATTGTATGTATATTTTTATATCCTTTTAAATATAAAGCACATTGGAAAAAAAAGTATATTCAAGATAGAAACAAATGTTCTTTAACTTTAGTTAATTTGGAATAATTTAAAACAAGGACAACCACCAATGTAGAGCTCTTAAATATCCACACATATCTTTATCCACACCTCTTCTAAACCCATGTTTTACCCGCATTCCTATTCCAGGAGGATATCCAAGGTTATACTCTATCGTCTCTTTCCTTTTTCACTTAGCGCTTCTATGGTTTATCTACTGAGAATCTTGTGATTCATTGAATATGAAGTACATTAATATTCGTCTAAGCAACCATAGGACTAAAACGTACTCCGCACTAAACAAATATTTATATAAATATAATATCTCTAAGCGGATGCGGATTCCAAGAACGTCGGAACTTATTCTATACGCGTCAAAAATAAAATATCACAAAAGCCGTGATACTGAGATGGTGAGACTTTTCGATGTGTGGTGCCGACTCCGGTCCACAGTGCGGAAGTCTGTCCTCACGCAGCTCGCATGCATTCTTTTCAGGTGGGACAGTGTCTTTTATGGCACAAAGTAAATATAAATTGAACTTGAGACCTTTATTGTAGTGCGACCTGGACATGGAATATTGTCTTATTCCAAAGATTACTGTTCCGTCATAATAAATATAATTTTTTTTCTTCCCGTCTTATCTCAAAAATATCGGCGACGAGGTAGCGGCGCTTCTCGACGTTGCAGGCAAACCGTCAATGGCGAAGATTTAACTGTAGTCTTCATAAAAGAAGAATTCACGGTATAGAATCGCTGAAGGCGAAGGAATGGCAAGGGATCGAGGCGCTGGAGCAATTTCTAGCGAGAGAACCCCTCTACTTACCGATTACAGTGTACGTTTATTTTTTCAGCATTGAAGTGGAGCATTAAATTTTGATCTATTTTAAGTATATTGTACTTTTCTCAAAGCTTTCTTTTCTTGACCTTGAATGCGCGGTAATCTCTTTTCTTTAGCTCCAAATTTGATGTATTCTTACCTGTATATGTGAATCTTTGAATTCCAGTATTTTAGGTAGGCATACGATTTTATTAAATTCAAATATTTCGTATTTTTCTTTCAAATTTTCTACTTTTTTCAAAGCTTTCTTTCCTTGACCTTGAATACGCTGTAATCTCCTTTCTTTAGCTCCAAATTTGATGTATTCGTACCTGTATTTCTGAATCTCTGAATTCTTGTATATAAAGTAGACATTAAATTTGATTTATTTAAAGTTTTCGTATTTTCCATTAAATTCTGCAGTTTTCTCAAAGGTTCCTTTCCTTGACCTTGAATGCGCGCTAATCTCCCCTTTTCCTTGACCTTGAATGCGCAATCTCCCCTTTTACTTGACCTTGAATGCGCGCTAATCTCCCCTTTTTAGCTCCAAATTTGATGTATTCTTAGGATTTCTGAGTCTTTAAATTTTAGTATTTAATGTTGGCATTAAATTTTATTCAATTAAAATATTTTGTATTTTCCATTACATTCTCTACTTTTCCCAAAGCTCCCTTTCTTGGACCTTGAATGCGGTGCCTCTGCTGCCAGAGCTAGCCACTTCCCGAGCTCCTCCAGTTTCGGGACTCCTTCCCCACCTCCATTCCAATCATTTTAAGCTGTTTCATCCCCTGGATCACCATTGATAGACCTATCTCAAGGCCCAATTTACTTTGATCAGTTTGGGAGGCTTGATACCCCTTTCTCCCGGTAATCGCCTTTCTTTAGCTCCAAATTTGATGTATTCGTATCTGTATTTCTGGATCTTTGAATTTTATGTTTGTTAACCTAATTTACTTTATTTTTGTTTCTCGACTTGTACTTTAAATATGATTTACAGTTCTATTTTTTCACAATTTTTATTATAACCTTTAAATTAGATTCACAGTAGCCATTCTTTCAGCACTGAATTTGATGTATAACAACGGCCTATTATATTCTGTTTAAGCTTGGCTGTTAAAGCTCTCTATATACAGAGTCCGATCGCTTAATTTTTGGCTTTCATTTTGTTGTTTTCATGCTTGTAAAGGTGTGTATGCATAACTTTGTTCCGAACTCTAAATTTGGTGCACTATAAGTTTTCAAGTTAAGTGCTCTTGAAAATTTGTATATGTTGAGTATTAACCTTATCCTTACCTCGCTCTTCTTATCTTTAACCTGATTTAATTTAAAGTGCTTCTTTGACGACTTTTATTTGTTATATTTCTTGTACCTTTTAATTTTGTTTTGTATTTTTAGCTTTTGATTAAATATATTTGGACTTAGTTAAAATGCATTGGACTATTGCTCAGCAATTCAAATATTTAACTTTCTCCCTCTGAGTCTTTTTTATCCGTGCCCATATAATTCGATGCCATGCCATTTATTCACTTTTCAAAAGCGTCCTTGAGTAATTCCTGTATTTTTTAATTTTGTAGAAACTTTTTATGATCCCTGCTGGAATAAGTCTTCAGATACCCATCATTGAAATGTTGTTAATAAAGAGTATATTTGTCTGCTTAAAGGATTCTCAAAGTAGGTTCCATTGGAGTATCTTTTTTTGAATTGTGAACCACCCTTTGTTTAGGTGGAGCGTAGTAATATAACAAACTGCTTGAATGCCATCCCTATCTCCACTTTATTACAAACCACTACAACGCAGTCCCTATTTCTGCTTTATTGCAAACCGCTTAAGTGCAGTCCCTATTTCCGCTTTATCGCAAACCACTTTCCTGCAGTCCCAATTTCTGCTTTATCACGACTCACTTCAATGCAGTCCACATTTCCCTCCTTTGTGGCCTTTGCTCCATCTTCATAAAGCTCTTGAGCTGGAGAGGAATCTCCTTATCTCTCTTTTGTGCATGGGTGGAGGTCTAATTTGGAAACATGTCTGACGTGAAGTTCACAAGTTCCTAAGAGAGAAATAAGGTCATGTTTTGTGTGTGGAAAAATTGGCAATCTTGCCAAGGACTTTTGATCGAAGGAGAGCTCATTCCAATGCAGGGGCAAAAGGAAACATCAAGGGAATGGAATCCAAAGTGAAGAAAACGAGAAGCTTGTTCCATTGTTCATAGTAGGGAGAAAAATGCGGACAAGGATGAGCGGATTTTTGACTCGGGTTGCTCTAGACATATGATTCCTATTAAGAAGTGGTTCTCTAAGATTGGGAAAGAAGGGAGTGACGAACAATGTCGTTCTTGGTGACAATAGGGAGCACAAGGGAAAAGTGCTTGGAACAATAATGATCAAGATAAATGATCACAAAGAGTTAGGTAATTGATGATGTGCATTATGTTCCAAGATTTAGGAAGAGCTTTCTCTTAATAAGCCAAATAGCAAAGGGAAATAAGAACTTGATGGTGGATTTCAAGGTAAACAAGTGTGTGGCTAAAGACATGACAAAAAAGTGCAAGTTTGTTGCACAAGGGTAAGAAGACAATAGGATGTACAAGCTTGACACCTCATGCAAAAGCAACACAACTTAAGTGTTGGAATTTTGAGTGAAGGAAAACTTTGGCCCGAGAGAATTGGACACCTTAATTGCCATTACCTAGGTTAAATGGTAATGTTAAACATGGTTGAAGCGCTTCCTAATATACAAGGACAAAAGTCAATTTGTGAGGCTTGTTGTCGAGGGAAGTTAGCGCACACTAGTTGATTGATGTTTCCCAATCAACACTTGATAGCTTAACATTCTTGATAGTGTGCTCTCTCTAGTTAGTGCTAGATAGATCAATGCTCTAGGCAAGAGTCCTTTAGTTGATGCATGGATCTAGTTAGCGTGCCCTCAACAAGCAACACACCTTCATTTGGCGATGTTGTTTTTGGACTTGTTACCCCTCCTTTTGCGTAGGGGTTGTACTAGTTAATTTTTTCACTACCCTTGCGATTTTCATCACGAAGAGCTTTGTATAGTTGGGGCATTCACTTGGTTCCATGAATTGATGATGACATGGATGATGATGTGCTAGAGGTTTTGATAATGTATTCATTGATGTCCTAGTCTCCACTCCTTACTAGATGGTTGTACATAAGGATGTATAGTTCCCTTGGTGGAGTGCCCTAGCATTTTGGGGCTAAGTGGGCGTTGCATTGGCGTCATCACGACATTTGGCATTTTCACAGTTCCCAAGGCAATTCACAACTCTCGAGGCATTGATCACAACGCCCTAGGCACTTGAGGGCCCTTCTTCATGCACTTGGACTATCCATTCCATGCCACGTCACATCTCACACATTTGGAGGCATGTGTCACACATTTTGATGAGGTCGTCCTTCTCCTTGAAGAGTTAGTGGGGCTCTTGATGACTTGGCATATGGGTTCATGGCATATTTTGACTTACTCTTTCTTGGATACGGTATTCCTCATGCTTTATTGGTCCCCACGTGCCATTTTGGGGATTATTGTACACATGTTGAGGCATATTGTTGGATTAAAGGGGGCTGCCCCTTCTTTTCATGGAGATGGTTGAGTGTTATTCACACTCCACATGTTGAGGCCTTGTATCATGGATCCTCTTGTTTGGTTTGAGGACGACGTCCACTTTGGAGGTTACTTTGCACATTGTATCATGCTTGTTGATGGGACGTCTCACCTTGGACATGTGGGCCATGTTTTTATGCATGTATTGGGGGTCGTCCACCCTTGGAGAGCTACACATCCACCTTGGAATAGATATAGGAGGTTTTCATTGCCTACTTTGAGGAGTTGGTTGTGGATCTATCCACTTGGAGGCCTTTGGAGGCTAGACGTTGCACCTTTGACTTATCGTCTTCCCTCTTTGATGGAGATGTCCCACTCTCTTAGGTCTATTTTGGTTGGAGGACTATACATGTGGCTTGAAATGAAAAGCAATGAAAAAAAACCAAAACCAAAATCAAAATGCAAAGCAAAATGAAATGAAAAGAAATGCCAAAAAACCAAAGGAAATAAAGCATGAGCAATGCCCCCTCGCTATGAGGCCATCACCCCAAGTCCTACGCAATGAATGCATATCTAAAAAAGGACTAAATGAAGCAAAACAAAAGTCGAAAGCCAAAAAGGGTTAAATAAATAAAGAAAAAGACAATAAGGGGTTTGGAAAGGCACAATGCCGAGGAAAGGGAAACTCAATGCACAAGCGCTCCCTCATTTAAAAGGCGCTCATGTGGATGAATATCTTATATAACCTCACATGACTATGCAATACCACTCATGAATTTAAAACCCAAACCATACCATCTATCATCATACATGCTCCTTGATGAATTTCTTGGGAAATACTTTTCTTCTTGGGTACTGGCACATGTAATAGGGGCTAAATATGACCCTCCCATACTTGGCAAATTGTATGAATTATACGAGTTATTGTGAAGTTTGAAGATGATGCTTAATGTGATCTACCTAATGACATTTACATTTGACATCGTTAGCTTTTATAGCTCAGGAGGCACTCCGCATGTTTTGTCTTGTATGCGGAAGTGACCTTGCATTTGCACTACTAGGCACTTGACTTTGTAATAGGCGTTTTATAAAGTTGTAATAAAGTGACTCTTTTATTAAAATGACTTTTTGTAAAAGTGACCTTCTAATATTTTATTAAAGTGACTTTGTCATCGTTAGAATTAGGGTAATAAAGCAAAACAGTAGTATCTTTTCAATTTCAGTGAATAAAACAGCTAGATCTAAAGATCAAAAAATCAAACACTTAACTAGAGTACAGATTTAGGAGATCTGAGGTGAGACAACAATTTAGATTTAATAAACTCAGTAAATTAGATCTGAAGATCAGAGTTAAGACTCAGATCAGAAATTCAGAAGATTAAACAATAACTCCACTACTTGAACAGTGTACAGATCTAGGAGATCTAAAGAGTAAGACTGTAATATAGAT
>SNQJ01S0011822.1:8855-19102 GCA_010110895.2 Picea sitchensis | reverse complement strand
CTTGAGGAGATTTTAGCACATATTTTGAGGGCGACAAACTTCACGAGTAGTTATTTTTTGATAGAATGCTCATATTCCACCAGATTAACGCCATTAGATGCAAAATGCCCACGGGATTTCCAGAATGTGGTCATAATAGAAATTCAAGAAAAGTTTGACAATTATGGTGCTTTTAAAATTTGTCGTGAGAGGATTATCGCTGAATTTTGACCACCCGTTGGACACCTTTGGAGGAGGTCATTGAGGCTTTTGAGGAGGTCGTTCCACCTTTTAGGAGATTGTTCCACATGTTGAGAAGGACGACTTGGCACTTGAGGAGAGTTTACTTGATTTGGGGAGCATCTTTGGGGTCGTTTGAACTTTGACTCATTCACTCATGTATCATGGATGTGGATATTATTGTATAGGTGGCATAACCACCTCATAGTTTATCTATTTTTGACCATATCTCTAGGGTTTGTAAAGAGATAGTGGTATTTTATATTCTTGTAGGCAAAAAGCTAGGAGAACATTATTTTTACATTGAGAGGGTTGCTAGATCTCTTAATATAAAAAGAGAAGCACCTCTCATTTGTAACTCATTGCTATAACTTGTGGAGAACACTATTTATCTACTATTTCTCTGCTCTAAAATCACTTTGGATGGATAGTTAGAGCGACTTCTTGTGGAGATTGTCTTGTGGATGGATTTACTTCTATATGGATGCTCATGGCTAGGGTTTTGAAGATTGAAAGATTTCTTGAGTAAGTGGTCTCACTTTGTCTTGTGGATTTTGTTTATGAATAATTATAAGCGTAATTGTGCTTCTATATTGGTGGTTGTGCATTCTCCTCATATTTTTCTTGAACAAATCCCTCTTTTCCAAGTTCATAGAAGATTACTAGTGGAGTATCTTCCCTTGAATCATCTTGAAGTTTTGTAAGGCACCAGGAGGATCTTTTAGGGTTTGTAGTGGATAACCCTAGATATCACCCTAGATCTACCTACATCTCTTCAAGAGAGTCCTTAATTAATCCCATATGCCAAAAAAAATATAGTAGGCATTAATCTTCTCCCTTTAGTCAATCATAAACCTAAATTCAAATTTTATTTTATGTTTTAGGGTAAATTTAGGGTTTTGTTTAGCTTACATTTAATTTTCAGCCAAAAAACTATAGAAGGCACTAGTCTTCTCCCTTTAGTCAATCATAAACCTAATTTTAAATTTTATTTTATGTTTTAGGGTAAATTTAGGGTTTTGTTTAGCTTACATTTAATTTTCATCCATTAAAATCCTAGACATCAAGGGTTTTCATGCACATTTTTGACCTAAAGTTCTAGGGTTTTATTGTATGTTTTTGACCTAAAATTCTAGGGTTTTCTTTCTTGTGTAACCCAAAATCATTTTATTGCATAAAATTTGCCTTGCTGATTTATATTGCTGCACAATTAAGGCTAGACGTCTTGTTTTAGTTGGCTGTTATATGCCTTGTAATTTTCAGATTTTAAAACTTAATCAAACCTTAGATTTATTTATTAGTTTAGCCCTACTTTCTACTGGTTTATAACTCATTTTGAGGGCTAAATTGTATTGCTGTTGTAACTTGTTTACTGCTGTAATTTATCTATCTTTATACAAGTTTTGCAACAACTTTGAGTAATTTTCAGATTTGAGTGGTTTGGGGATCATTTTACATTGAATAATAACTTGATTACCCCCCTAAATCAGCCTTAAAATACATAAAACCGAAATCTGGAATTTACTTTGACTAATCACCTTAATACCCCTCAAGATAACACCATAATGCTACAAAATCTCCATGACGAGCATCCTATGAAAGTCATCAAAATATCCACTAGAAGGTTGATCCACCGATGAAAAGTATGAAATATGAGTGGAACACCACTACATGAGTTATGATAATCCAAAAGAGATGAGTCTCCTCTAACCAAAGCACCAACTCAATCGAATGATAGTACCATCTCCAGGCCAAGCACATGGGTGCCAACAAAACAATCATAATGGGAGGAACTCCATGAAGGTGTGTACCCCTAGTCCATCCACTGCTCCATAGGTGTCATCCTGCAAACCCTTGTCACTTGTGATGAAAATCACAAGTGTAAGCCTCATACATTATGAGGGGTAACAATGTTCACATTGCACAATCCAACTCCAATATTGGGTGTTCCTCTAAAGTTGGTGTTTTAACCTTGTAAAATCTTATTCAAAGCCATATGACACCTCATGACCTCTAAAGGAGGGTGCCCCTCTAGGTGAGTGCAAACTTGTTGGTGAAATATGCCAAAGGGTCCACATTAACCCTCCAATGGTGAAACATCCATCCAAATATGCAAAGTGCCTCGAACAATGTATAACGACACCCAAAGGAACCTAAATGGCGAGAAATGCCTCCAAATATGTAAATCTGCCTTGGGGAATGTGAAAGGTACCCTCAATGGCGAAATATGCATAAAAATATGTATCAAAGTGCCTCAAAGGTAAAACGCTGGCACATGTGCAATATTGTCTTCAAGTATGTGAACTCAACAACAAAACACACCTCCAAACATGTATAGATCCTCCAACATATGAAGGAAAAGTATCGCATGGAACTCCATCACTATCTTTCCTATGCATGATAAACTAGATGATTCTCAAACCGGATTTCCAATACAACGCTTATGACTTGTACCAATCTCTCGAAGTTCGCATCTCTTGGTGTTGTGTTGCTGAAAAGAGTGCCTTCGAAAATTCAAAATAAATCATGCATTTTTAGGTGGTAACAGGTACTTTTATTCCTTGTGCATAGTGGAAGGATTGCTTCTAAACATCCAAAGGTGATTGAATAGTAATTCCTTTTTCATGGAGCCATGGTTCAATAATGAAAATGATGCCAGGGCACCCACCAAGGTTCAATTCTCTTGGAGGCATGAATAAGTGGTTGGGGTCACGTGAAGGTCTGTGTGATTTTCATTGAAGAGTACCTGCTTTTAACGACAACTTAGATAAATGAAATTTCTTATGCTCAATACTTCGCCTCTAAAGAGTTGTTTCACTCACGCAAGCAAGTCTTTTGTGGTGTCCGACCTATTTAGGTTAGTGGTAATGCTTCTTTGAGTTTAAAGGCAATGTTACCACAAAATCTATCACCCAAAAATTGTAAATTCCAAGCATCCATGTGAAGACTTGTGTAACTAAGAGGTTGGCCATTGTCACCTTACCAACTCTCTTTTGCAGTTTAGATCAATGATGGACTTGAGTCAAGGGGGGCTTCCCTATGGGTCACCGTGCTCACTTCTTGTAATATGGAGTAGGAGTAAAGAGATCTTAGCAACTTTAAACATAAGGGAAAGAAGGATTTAAATGGTTTCTTGGGGGTGATGGATGAAAGGGAAACCGATGTCTCATTTGTTTGGGCTATGGAGGTCATGCATGCAACTTTAGAGGGTGGTTCTAATGAAGGATTAGGGGCTATAGGTAGCCAAGGTGGCTTGCTCTACAACAACCCTAATTTGGATGGTAGATACTACAGATTTATGAAGGGAAGGGACTCTCTATGGGGAGCTCCACAACCAAATTGAACTAGGAGTGGTCGTGTTTAAGGAAGGAATTATGCTTTCACAGTGCACACACTAAGGATGTTTAGAGCATATAATTCCTATTCCTTTAGACAAAGTAACAAGAAGGCTTCAATTACCTCCTCCAATGTAACAATGTTGCTCCTCTATGGCTCTTACATCAACTCTTATAGTCAAATCTGCAATAAAAATCTCCAATGGTCCATATAGAACACAATGCCACATGTAACAAATTGCACATACAATGAAACATAACTTAGCCAAATAATTTACCTTAATTCCAAAAGCTTGGAGCTGGCTTGCTCGCAAGTTCTTCCATTAATCAACTCGCAAGTTGCAAATGGAGAGAGAAAACCCCTATATAGCTTTTAGTTCTAACTCCTCATAAATAAACAATGAATTTCTCTCCTAGATCCATTGATCTCTTCAAGGAAATCAATAAAATAATCATCTCTAATCTCCTCAACAAACTTCTTACTAAATAGTAAAGATAAACAAGAGTTTGTTGAGATCCACAATTTCCTCTAGGGGATTACAATAAAATATTCTAGGAAAACAATTCTTAATGAAACTTTCATCTAACTAACTCCCAAATCCAAGTCAAACAATAATAAACAATGGAGTTAGTTATCTCCAACAACTTCCTTCAAAACTTTCCCCAAAATAGCCTAAAGTGGTTTTAGATCCACTTTTTCTTCCAAGGAAAACAAATAAAATAATGATAGATCCTAACCACCTCTAAAAACAAAGAATATAATAATCAAGTGTCTCATCCCAAGGTGGACGCCCTCCTTCAATTGATTGACCAATCAACTTCCTACGATGTGGACAAATTGTTCCATGTGTCGCAGTTTTGTGCATGAGAAAACCGCTTCATAGAAGAAGAAAGGGGGTGGCCCCTTGAAAATAAGTATGAATTAGGCTGGCGACTTGATAAGATGTTGGCGACCCCTTGGTTTCAATTGTACAAGTTGGAAGATATGAAATGGTAGTAGATGGCCCTGTTACCCCCTCTCACCTAGGGGTAACTAGAGGAGATCATGTCTCATGGCCCACAATGAAGACATGATCCTGATGATGATGATGATGATCAACAATCTCCACAACGAACAACCCCCCAGATGCCTCATTCCTCATCAACATAGCTCGTCACACTTGATCAACATGGTTCATTGGAAGATGGTGGTCCAACACATTATGAGGTACGTTAGTCCTTGTTTCATATAAGTGTCATATTTAATGCATTTGGCATGAGAGCGAGGATCAATGGTTGAAGTTGGATAATGAATCATAATCTTAGGAGTTATGCTCTTTGCCTTGTTTCACTTTGGTGGCCATCTTGAGTGTCTTAGTCCCGTGTTCTTACTCTTGGGGAACATGGGTACTACTGGGAGGTGTTGACCACCTATTTCAACTAGGGGGTCAACTCCATATGCCATGATGATATGTACTTGATGGTGCTACTAGTTTGAAGACTTTCTGGTTCTACCAAGGATTTTTGGCCTCAACATGTGTTTTTGTAATTGGAATTTTTGCTCCCCTGCGTGGGATTATAATGTAATGGGTTTGCATGGATCATAGTTTAGGTTGGTTGCCTAGGACTTTATCATTAGAGGAGTTCCTTTCATCGAGTGTTTTTTTTTCTCAGGTTCTTAATTTGGCTTAACCAACTTTATTAATTTCCCTTGAGTTTTTCACTCCCACAATAATTCTCCAAAGTGGTGAAAGATGCTCTAATGGTCGAGCCCTATGGTAGCCAGTGTCTAGAAATATTGTAAATGACCATGCTAGACATCTTCTAGAGTCTTGCGGAATTCTGATTCTGTCGAGTATAAGGTATTTGTTTTAATTTTTTAAAATTACCCATTTAATGGTAATTTTAATTAATTTTTGATAAAAAATGTAAAAACTGGATCCTTGGGATTTTGATAGGGGTATTTGTACTCAAAAGAAATGGAATGAGACCCCCTACACCCTTGGAGAAAGTTTCAGCTCAATTGGACAAGTTTTGCCAGGTGTTTGTCAATGAGGAGTCTCAGTCAGTCTAAGACAACAATTTAATTGCTGGAATTGACAAAGTCAAACTTGTCAAAATTTTGTAATTTGAGCAAATTAAGTGGAGAAATAGTGGGAGAACTTACCCAAACCCATTCCTGAGCTATCCTAACCCTTTCCCAACCTTTGCTTCACCCCCTCACCTAGCCATTAAGCAAAAACGTCACTCTCCCTAGGAGAAGTGCGCCCTCCTTCTAGAAACTCTCCAAAAAAACAAAAATTAAATAAAATAATAAATGGAGACTCTTCTTTTACCTTGGTGCGCCTCCCTAGACCCTACAACTCACCTTTTGACTTTTCAAAGCCCTTCCAACTCATGCCAACTCATTTTCCAAAACCCTAACCTCTTCTAAACCCTAAAAGTGCGCCCCCCTTGAGATGCTCAATAACTCTTAGTTGATGGTCACTTGGAGAGCATCCAAGATGGGTAACTCTTGGCTCCCAAGTATAAATAAGAGCCTCCCCTCCCTCATTTCACACATCTCCTCTTGGTATTGTTACTATGCCAAAATCTCTCTACTCCCACTCTTCTCTCTCTCTTTCTCTTGCTCTTGTTCTTTTCTCAAGCTTGTGGGCTATTGAATAAAACAAATCTTTGGAGGATCCATGGTGTTGAGAGTCTTCTTGGTGCCATCTTGCTACATATGAGGTGATCTTGTTCTTTTGCATCTTTCTTTTATATGCTTAGCTTTGAAGATCTATGGTAGGAATATTGAGCAAAGTATTTTGCTTGTTTGGCTTTGTGAAAGTATTTTCATAGATCTAGTGAGCTTCTTGGTAGTTATTTCAAATTATTTTGATTTAATATCTAGATCTACCCACTTCTTATTGTTTCTTGTAGCTTAGCATTGAAGATTGACAAGGTTGCCTAGGGTTTTAATAGAAGATTTCAGATCTGGAAATCTCTCTTTTCACCCACTTAAACCCTCTAAAAATTTCTGTTCTATTCTATACTTCTTTGGGCATTTTAACATACTTGGATAGAGTTTTTAAACATATTTTACTTACTGAAATTTACACACAAAATTTCTGGTTTTTACAACAAAAATTTTCACAAGTTTTTGTCACTTTTTGTAGCTTTTTCAGCAAGCTTTTGCTTGCTGATTTTTTGCAGGTTGGTGACATTTGAGAGTGATTATAGCCTATTTGAGGCATCTACAAGTCAAATATCAGCCTCCCAAAATTGGGTAACAAATACTCTCTCCTTCTCTTCTCATTCTTACATATTAAGCAAGCTTAAAGGGCTTGCATTCCTCTCTTGTAATTAATTTCTGCATTTTCTTTCTTTTTGCCTACACCTTGGAGTGAGCTTGGCTAAGTAAGCCAACCCCCAAAATCGTAAGGCTAGTTTAGGATATGGTTTTTATTTCTTTATGTGCTTAATGGTTAAAATAAATCTAGATCTAGAAGTAAACAACCTAATGTTAGCTTAGGCCCATGGAGGCATAACTAATTTACATTGCTCATCTTGTTCATTTCTTTTTATTGCAAGTCATTTCCATTTAAGTGCTTTGCTCTTAACTTACTAATCTTTAAAGTACTTTCATGTCTTGGAATTTGTTTTCTCTAAGCATTGTATAATCTTGTAATATCCTAAGTTTCCTTGCAATTTCCATTTAAAGTACTTTACTTTTTCAAGTCTTAATCTTTCAAGTACTTTCCTTTTACATTGCAAGCACACTTTCTTTAAAGCACAACTTTTTAATCACTTTCAACCAATCTAACTTAACTTAATTCACTTAAGTTCAATTTACTTTTAAAGCCTAAAATTTACCTAGCTTAATAGGTCACCACTTATTGTCCCAACTTTTCCAACAAAAAGGGAATTTAAGGAAGAAGCGGGGGGTGCTAGATCAGGGACGGTCTCACAACACTTGGTGTCCTCCTTGTGGAGTACTTCTTTTCTTGGATTGACCTGTGGAGCTAGGGTGTGGCCTTGTTTGCCTCACTTATTGAGCACCCAACAATTCTTTTTGTACAAGCGGGGAGAGTTCTTGGGTTGTCACTTAGTCTAGGATTCACACCTCACCTTAATAATTCAATCAATCCTAATCTAATCCACTTAAACTTGGGCAATATACTTTGGCATCTTTTGTGGTTTATGCTTAAGTCACTTTGCAAACACTTCACTTTTACATCTACATGCAATTTTACTTTAAGCATTTGTGGGTTTGACTAAGTAATCTAAAGTTGTGCTTTAGCCCTTGGAGGCCTCATTTCAATGTTTAATATTGAGTTTAAGTTGTGTTTGATGTGATTGGTATCCTCCCTTGAAGTTGCGCATCTCTTGGAGGCTTCTTCATTGCTTGGAGCTTGTGCTTGTATATGTCAGTGAAACTTCCCCTTGAGTTGCGCATCCCTTGGAGGCACTCTTGTTTGAGATAGTTGGCTTGATGTGTTGTGGTTCACTTTTCCTTTGAGCAATATCTTTCTTACCTGCACATTCAAGTTAGTTGCAAGTTAATTGCTTTGTTTTGTATAATTTGTATCTATTGTATCTTCATTGTTGTATCTCTTAGTTATTCTTTAGATTCTCTAACTTTGTAGATAGTTGTTCATTTCATTCTTTTTATATCTAGTCCCAATTGTAAATCTTGTATCTAGTAATTCTAATTGTAATCTGTTGTAAAGTATAATCCATTTAACTTAGTTGACCCCATTACCCAACCTTAGGCAATAGTCTTAGCTGACCTAGGGAAAGGTTTGCTTGTGCATTGAAACATTGTATTTGCATTGTTGACTCTCATATAGGCTAGATCCCCCTAGACCTTTAACCAATTAAAATTAACTCCTAGACATAATCTAATAACTCACATAGTAACTAGGGTCTACACCCCTTGGCTTCCCTAGGAGTAAGCCTAGACGAAAGAAGTTCAAGTCGAGGTGACAGTGGGCTCGAACTTAGACATTGTGTCTCCAAGGACACACTAAGTGGACCGAGACTTAGTCCACGTTTGCAAGTGTGTATAAGGACGAAAACTAGAGGCTTTGATAAGGGTAACGTACCATTCCCCCCCATACTTAACACTTTCCATCCTAGGGCCTTCCTCAATGTAATAAACTCCGGTATGGCTATTACATGTACGCCAAAAATCCCTATGGTTCATCCTCCTATGAGAAGAAGGGATAGAATGCTGAGGTTGATGTAGCTGCTATAAAAAAAATAAAGAAATAATGTTATAAAAGAAAGAAAGAAATGTGGGATAATGAATGGCCAACTTTAAAAGCCAAAGGCCAGCTTGAGCTCTGCCCCCTCGCTATGAGGCAATTTCCCCTAGTCCTAATGCACTGAATGGATATCAAAATGAAAGGACTTAATCCCAGCAAGAGAAAGAAAGAATCAAGTGCTTGAAACCTGAAAATGGGACTTGCAACGCATAAAGTTAATATCAAAAGGTAAGAAAGGGGTTTGGAATACACGCACTGCCAAGGAAAGGGTATCTCAAGCAGCAAGTGCTCTCTCTACAAATGTGCTCATGGAAATGGACCAAGCACGGTACCTTGCATGTTAATGACACTATCACCATGAAGTTATCCCAACACGTTTTCATTCACCATACTTACACTTAGATAGGTTTCTTGGGAAATATTCCTCTACCTGGGTACTGACACACCTAATAGGGAATTTTGATGGCCCTCCCATACCTAAACTTGTCAAATTGCATAAAGTCTTGAGCTAATGTGAAGTTTGAAGGGGATATCTAATGTGAATTGTTCATGTGGCTTGTGTATTAAATGATGTTGAAATAATGTAACTGCGAAGAGCATTCTTATTAGTATTGTTATTTTATTATTAAGATTAATCCTCATTGTGGATTAATCATGTCGGTAATTGTATAAGGACCAAATCCCCTTTTGCGGATTGGTCATCGGACAATTATAAAGGGTAGAATAAGAAGTCGGCCCCAACAGTTATTATTGAAGACCTAGAATTAATTAAAGGTGGGTTTACCCACCCAGAGTGAGAGGTTGGCCCTGCCAGTGAAACCCCTTCACACGTGCCAGTCTTGTATAAATAAGAGGCTAGCGCCTCACTTCAAACACACAACTCACTTGCTCATTCTCTTACGAGGCAAGCTGCAATTACCGGTTGGAGAGAGGGAGAAGAGTGGCGCATCTCTTGGGGAGGAATATCTGTATTGGTTTGAGTTATCTCTTGAACATTGTATAAGCTATTTATGATAAGGAAGTTTTTGTTGGGTTTTCTTCCTCTAGAGGGTTTCCTAGGATAAATGTTGTGTCTCTTGTGAATGTGTATTTCTCAGTGATCTTGTTCTTATGATGCTCTTATCTATTGAAATGCAAATAACTATAATAATGGCATAAACATTAACATGGTATCAGAGCCAACCTGAAGAAAGCACAATTTGCAAGAAGAAAAACGTCACTGCTGCAGCACCTGCAAACTAGGGTTTTGAAAAAGTATCTCTTTTCGGCTCCCTAAACATCTAGAAAGCTGCGCCCTCCCCCAGGATCAATTTGGCACCTAGAGCGCACCTTTTCAGTGGCTGGATCTCCCGGAAAGTAAAACCCTAGTTTCAAAAAAGTACCAGAAGTACTAGAAAACCAGTACCAGAAGTACCAGAATGCAATATTCTAATTTGCAAAAATTGGAAAAACCCTTCTAGTTTTG
>SNQJ01S0011821.1:51460-100055 GCA_010110895.2 Picea sitchensis | reverse complement strand
TGCGGAAATGAGTTCCCTCAGAAAAAAGTGAGCTCTGTGCATTTATGAGAAATGTTTAAAATAGATGAAACTCTCGTATATATTTGAAAATCTTGTACCTTTGAAATAAGTCTGTCAAATCACAAATAAAACCAAATTTATTGCATAAATCCGATCTTATTTATTCGATGATTTACCCTAATTCTTCATTAATGTCATCAATGTTCGGCGGCTAACAGGCAATCGGGTTATGGAGAGAAAGTAAATACCTCATAAAGTGTGCCAACCTCGATGCCTGGGGCGTATCTCGTTTAAATTGAAATTACAAAATTTAACGACTTAAATAATTTTCTCGCTTTTCGCTGCATCGTGAATTTCCTTTTTACATTTTGACCCTTCGACTCGTGAGACTGCGAGTGCCGATTTTAGCTTAATTAATCGTAATTGTGATTTGGTGCATCTTTAATTATATAATTAATTTATTTACCATATCGCGACTCGGAACTTTGGATACAGACTTTTGGGAAAATGATATGTCGCGTCGCGATATCGCGATGTGGCGATAATTAAGGCTCGAATTAAGAGAAGGAAATCTTAGATTAGGCGACTAATTAATCTCTCCATAATTATGTCTCATCTTCGTGAATTGGAGTTTTGGACACCCTAACTCGATGAAAGAAAGTACCGAGTGACGATGTGCCGAGAACCAATATTTAACCATGGTTAGTTTTTTACCCTTAGTCTCCGACCAAGGTTATCACAAAGTCATCGCATTCTCGGTTATCGGGGCTGTAAGAAAAAAAACTCGGGTCTAACGGATGTCGAGGCGCGAAACCCCGACGACGTATAATCATGGGTTAAAGGTTTTATCCTGGTTAATGCCTTGGACGAAATTTAGAACCGAGTTCGCATTTTCGCGACTCGGGACTTGTAAATTCAAGAAATAAAGTGCCCGACTTGCGAGACCCCGAAATAAAGAAAAAAGAACAAACATACTTGCGAAAAATGGACCTTTTTTGAAAGTGACAAAGCATTACTATTCATGGGACTGGATTTCAGAGCTTTATGATTTCGGAAGGAAAAGAAAAGCAACTTTAGATCTCAAGTATCAAAAATTGAAAATTGAGTGAGGTGAAAAACAAGGGTGGCTCCAACACCTGACACATAGGGAAAAAAATCCCAATAGTTCTCTCATTTGGAGAGAATTCCCACGAGCCTGAAAACCCACTTGTTCAACTCAAATTACCCAGGTTTATTGGTTACACAAAACTCCAAAGCTTCCCAAGTACAATGATGGCTTATGGACGACATAGTGTACATATGTCTAGAGTGGATGAGAGAATAAATATAGAATGATGGAAAAATGTACTAAGTCCCTCAAATATATATGCATGTTCCCAACTTGACACTTGTCATGTTGGAAACTATATGCCCCCTCGCATGGTGATATGTTACTGGCACTTAGGAACTTAGGATAAATAAATATCCCATACTTTAGAATTTAGGAAATATTATTCTAATATTTCCTTGACTTAGCCCCTTTGGCTTAGCCCCTCTTCCTAGACCCTTAGCCTCCCTTTCCCACTCTAGTGGAGTTCTATCCCCCTATACTCTTTTGTCTGATTGGTCTGCAACAATGATGTATTTTTATTAATAATTCTAGTGTGATTACATATTACATTGATAGGTTTGCTCATCTTTTAGCATCCGAGCTCTCTAGCCTAATAACCACACAGACACTCTGGCCCAAAATATCATGGTTCACCAGCCTATATGTACAATTAAAATTTGGCGTTAATCCTAGGGGTATTACACATGACGACCCTATCTTCATTTAATATAAATTTTCCATGCAATCAAAAATCATGTAGCATATAAATAACACTTATTTTTTTTTGCAAATATATTTCATATGGCATTTATGTCAAGCCAAGAAAAAGACCAGGCAATATAGGTTCCCTAACAGTTCATTGCACACTATTGTTGTCCATTGTGCGTATAATATCACTTACATAATGTTTATATATAAAATGGAATCTCTGATTACATATTACATAGTGAAACATTGTATTTTTATCAATGCAGATGTGCATGCAGAAGAGTTTCATATTGCAAAGACAAGTTCAAATGGAGTTGAATATGCCTTTGCTGCTATCAATGTACCTTCAACATGTTTATACAATACAAAACTCAATAATTTAAACTCTATGTGTGCACGTGCGCGTGCATATGTGCGCATGTGTGTTTTAAAATAATATTATATACAAGATTTGTAGATAGAGTTGTCAATCTATACTTACAACATTTGTTGAGATAGTTAGTTTTTTTAGATATTTGACTTATTATGTTATAAGTTCAATTATAAATGTCGTTTGTGTTGTTAGGAACACATTTTATTTTGCATCTCTCCTCCTAGTTATATTATTAAATATAAAAATGGGAAATTTCCCTATCTGCAATGGTTGTTTCGATGAAGCAAATAAATGTCCATATGTCTCAAACCACTACAACTAATATATAAAATATTGTAATTGTTATATAACTTGACTTAAGATATATTAGCATATAAGAAATGAACCCTTGACCATGGAAAAGCATATCGTTGTTTTTTCATTATCTATGTGTCCACCTTTTATATGCAAATTGTACTGTGATCCAACATTTCTAGCAAGGGTGATGACAACTCCAATAGTGCCAATTGGATACTTGTGTGTATTATTTGAAAATTGTTTGATTATTGTGTCTGGCATGAAATTGTATTCTTTATAGGTTGGAGGCACTGTCTCTACAACATAAGTAGCCACGATCAAAATTACCACATTCATAGCTACTTTTTGGTAGAATTTTGAAATTTGTAATAGATATTCCAACACTAGAATCAATATTTTGCTCATGTATTTCAATGAGGTGTGAAAGAATCAATATTTTTGGGTAGATGTTTGCATTGCACCAATACAAATACTTCCATGGCTCGTCCAACTTCTCCTACTTGGAACATTGAATATTATATGAACGCTAAGAACATCCAATATATTTTATATTATGTTTACATTCAAATATGCCCTTCTTCTTTTTTCTCCCTTGTTTTTAACCAGATGAATATTAACTATGTAATACACAAAAGCACATTGTACACTACACAATACATAATAGTGCAAAAGTGTTAATTATATGTACACGATTAAATTGTGTAAAATGCCTACAAATGAAAAACATTTACGAACTGTAACAAACTTCATAACCAACATTGAATCTTTAGTAGTGTCCATTGCAACAAACTTGTACCTTATGTTGTAAGATATATATGCATTCTAACAACACTTAGAACTACATCTTGTAATTGAAATGCATCAACAATGAAAAATTAGTGCCACAATTATTGGATGACCTGATGGAACTATAAAAACATTGGAATATCATGGAATACATTTAAGTGGTTGAGAAGTAGATAGAAAAAACATAGCAAGATCCTAACATTCAACACAAGATTTTACATGTAGGACGTTTGGTGTTTTTATATGGCAGCAAATTCCTCAAACACCCCAGGAAGGTTTTGATGCATCCACTAGATCCATTTCTCTTGGTACAGATCATGAAAGCAGTAAAAACAAAGTTGACAACAATGAAGCATCAACGACTGTTATGAGGAAAATATCTCTATGGCTATGGCTAAACCACAACAGACAGAAATGATTGCAGAAATCAATTCTAATATCAGGTATGCTATATAAACAAATATGCTAGCAAGACAAGATAAAATTCCTACCTCATCCAGATGTTCGATGAAGTCCATTGTTGAGCACTTGAATCAAAGAAATACACCTGCAACTTGTCCTCAACAACCAAGAAACATAAGCATATGATGCAGGAGCATCGTTGGAAAGCACGCAGAGGCAGGACCACTCAACACGTGTGAGTTCTTCTAGAAATTCAACATTGACAGTTGCATCTGATTTTGAAATCCGCCTTCACTCAGTGTCGAAATTCACCTTTAGAGGCATGCTTGAATCGGTGCCGAATTTTACCCTTTGAGACAAGTTTTGAAATTGTAAACAGAGAAGGAGTTTCCACTTCGGCTCTGGAATGCGACTAAACTAAGATAGCGTAGGATGAATTTTAGAGTAGGAAAGTAGCCAGGGGAAACCCTAGAAACATTTTTGAGTTATGTAGAAGTTTACACACCCAATTAGAGGGGGGCTGCAATACATAGAGAAATTAGTTGTAAGAGAGAACTGCGAGTTAGCAGGAGATCTCAATGTTTTGAGTTATTGTAATTTTGAATGTATTCTATAGCCATTGGGAACTTGTGAATATAACAGAATGGAAAATTGATCCAAATGTATGGTGTGTGGACTGTGTGCATTTTTCCTGACATTTTTTTTTACATGAACAAGTGGATGGAACTGTGAGTTTTTCCAGTCTCAATTGTTCCTCTTCATTGGAAGCTCTGCAAGGTGTGCATTGAGACAGAGAGTAATGTAAGGAGATCAGGAGGAATTTCTCTGCAAGAAATACCTTGGATCTGAGTTATCGCGATCCCTCAAATGCAAGGAGTGCGTGAGAAATCGAAGTTTGAGCCAGACAAAGCTCAGAAGGGATAACACTCCGAAAAGTGTTATCGAGATCCATGAACTCATTACCTCGAAGGAACGAAGATCGAGTCTTCGAAGACTTAGAAAATCTATAAGTCTGAAGCGAGTAAAAACTCAGGAGGAAGAACGTTGTCGAGCGTTGGATCATGGTGGAGAATCCCATGGACCGTCTGATTCGAGGTAGGAGCACATAATTTAATAGTGTGTAGATCTAGGAGAGGAGATCTCAAAAATCTGAATGGACGGTGGAGAACTCTCGAGGAGAGTCGCAAAATACCGCAAGTCGTTGGATCAAGTGGAGTTGCGAGGAGGTCAGCGATGAGGAAGAGATCTGACTATAGATCTGGAGGGCATTGTGAGCCATTGATCAAGCGTCTTGAGCTTTCGTCATTTCGTCATTTAGGTATTTTGGCAACTGAGGATTCAAAAGACAAAGGAGTGGGACCCTTGCATCGCGATTCCCTGAATCGTGAAACCCTGAAGGAACAAACGCCAAGACATTTTGGCATTTCAGAAACCGAGAGTACAAGGGTCAACAATGTGGGACTCTCGACCGACGGAACCTCGAAAATATTGGAACTGTCAGATCTCCGAAAACCTAGATCCATTGATCTGTAGTGGGGGAGATTTCGCGATTTCGACGACCGAGAAGAGGAGTGTATATCTCCACAAGACACGAAGTCGTGAAACGTGAAACGCTGAAATAAGCGTAGCCGTCAATCTGAGAGAGATCTGAGCCATAGATCTTGGGTCATCGGGATTTTGTCATTTTGGCAACCGAAGATTCCAAGGAGCAGATATATCCCTTGCACCTAGATTTTGCGAAACGCGAAAACCTGAAAGAATAGGCGCTAAGGCATTTCAGTAATTCGACAACTGGGGATTCCAAGGAACAAAGATATCCCTTGCATTCTGATTTCACGAAATGCAAAAACCCGAAGGAATAGGTGCTGGGAATTTTTGGCATTTCGACAACCGGGGGTTCGAAGGACGAACGGACTGGATGCTTGACTTGTGAAGTCTCGGTCCATGATAAGTGCCCTTTTTGGCTTAGCACAAGGTCACGGCTCTTGGTCGTGTGCTGTGGGAGCTCATGCTTGACGTTTGGAAAAGTCAACTGAGCATTTGTGGGGGACCTGTGTGTTCGTTCGAAAGGTTCCATTTTGGAACCAGTAGAGCCATTTCGGCTCCCGAACTAGAAGATCCTGACCGGGAGGTCGTACAACCCTGAGGAGGGATAGGGGGTCTGCATCAAGTGGTATCAGAGCATCAGTTTTTCGTCTGTAGACTTCAGGTGAAGGAGGAAAATAAGGAGACAGAGAACTCAGACCTGTACTCTGTGTGTGACAGATAGTCGACATAATTCCGCCAAGAAGATGAGAGTTGCCTTTAGCCAACCATACTATAGAGAGGGAGATGCAAGAGCTTCGCGCCCGATTGGAAACAATGGAAGAAACATAGAGAAGATCACCTGACGTTGGGGATGTCAATGATGCAGAAAGTGAAGAGGTTGAGGTTGAAAAAGCTACAGGGGAGGATGTTGTAGAAGAACATTTGTTGAGAGCAGTTACCAGATTGGGAGGCAGAGCTAAGATAGAGGTCCCCATGTATGAGGGAAATCTAGATGTTGAAGAACTTTTGGACTGGATAAGGTCCATGGACAAACACTTCAACTATGAAGATGTCAATGAGGAGAGGAAGGTGAAGGAGGTAGTCACCAGGCTAAAAGGGCATGCAACACTGTGGTGGGACGAACTGCAAGCTGAGAGGAGAAGTAAAGGCAAACAGAGGATAAAAAGTTGGGACAGGATGGTAGCCAAACTGAAGGCTAAGTTCATACCCAAAGACTACCAGATCAATCTATTCAGGAAGCTACAGAACCTGAGATAGAAAGGGATGACAGTCAAGGAGTACACCGAGGAGTTCTACCGGCTGAACATTAGAACTGGACAAAGGGAGAGAGATGAAGAAAGACTCGCCAGATATATAAATGGCTTGAGATATGAGGTCCAGGATGAAATCAACATGATGTCAGTCAGGACTGTGGAAGTTGCTTATCAGTTTGCGTTGAATGCAGAAGAGAAGCTGACCATAAAACAGAACCAGTGAGGAAGAGGTAAAGGCTCGATCCTAAGAAAAAGCAAGGGATTTAACCGTGACAGAGCACATCAGTCTAAGGACAAGGCTAATAAACCACACAATCACTCAAAACGAGGAGGAAGTTCATGAGGGAGACAGAGTGGTGGAATAAACTCTTCTAGAGGAAGAGGCAGAGGAGGAGTAAGGTGCTATAACTATGGAAAGATAGGGCGCATGTCTTGGGAATGTCCCGAGAAGAAGAAGGAAGGAGGAGAAGCTCACATTTTAGAAGCACAATGAAGAGATGTTGAGGCAGAAGGAGCAGAGGATGGAGCATCCTTGATGTTGAGAAAAGTTCTCTTAAAACTAGAGGCAGAAATTGAAAATCCAGTGCAGAGAAACAATCTCTTCAGGACAGCTTGAAAGACTAAGGATAAAGTATGCAAGGTGATCATTGACAGTGGGAGTACTGACAACCTAGTATCCACAGATATGGTGGAGAAATTGGATATGAAGACAAATGCACATCCAAGGCCATACAAAGTCTCATGGCTGCAAAAAGGACACCGGGTAATGATCACTAAACAATGCCTGGTTGAAATTAAAATAGGAGGATATAAAGATGAAATCCTATGTGATGTAATTCCCATGGATGTATGCCACATTTTGTTGGGAAGACCATGGAAGTTTGACATAAATGTCACTCACAATGGGAGGTAGAATACATATACATTGGAGAAGAATGGTAGGACGCATATGTTGTTGCCAATGGAGGAGAAGAGAGAGAAGGAGGAAGCTAGCACAAGCATACTTCTCATGAGTGGGAAGGAACTCCTAAAAGAAGTCAAGGAAGAACAAGAGATGCAGTTTGTTGTGGTGAGGAGGCCTAGAGTCATCCTTACGAGTACATCAGTGGATGATTTACCTGAAGAAGTTCAGGATCTGCTGGAGAATTTTGTTGATATAGTGGTGGATGAGCTGCCAAACTCATTGCCGCCCATTAGGAGTATCAGTCATCATATCGACTTGATACCAGGAGAAATCCTACCAAACAAAGCAATGTACATATTAACACCTTGAGAGAATGAGGAGGTGAGGAACCAAGTCCAAGAGTTGTTGGATAAGGGTTTAGTCAGAGAAAGTTTGAGCCCATGCGCAATACCAACTGTGTTAAGCCCAAAGAAAGATGGAGGATGGAGAATGTGCATAGACTCGAGAGCCATCAACAAGATCACCATTAGGTACATATTTCCTTTACTGAGAATGGATGATTTAATGGATTGCTTAAGTGGAGAAAATTTCTTTTCTAAGATAGATCTAAAAAGTGGATATCACCAAATCAGGATGAGAGAAGGTGATGAATGGAAAATAGCCTTTAAGAAAAATGAAGGTCTGTATGAGTGGATGGTTATGCCATTTGGCTTAACAAATTCCCCGAGCACTTTTATGAGGCCGTTGAACGAAATTCTAAAAGATTTCATTGGTAAGTTCGTTGTTGTATATTTGGACGATATACTGGTTTTTAGCAAGACTAAAGAGGATCATTTGAGACACTTGACACTAGTAATGAGGAGGCTACAGTAGGAGAAGTTGTTGATCAATCTGAAGAAGTCCTCTTTTATGAAGACAGAGCTCATTTACTTGGGTTTTGTGATCTCTTCGAATGAACTGAAGATGGATCCAGAAAAGGTGAAAGCAATCAGAGAATGGTCGTCACCAAGGAGCATGTTCGAGGTAAGGAGCTTTCATGGTTTAGCAAGTTTTTATAGAAAGTTCATTAGAGACTTTAGTGGGATTTGTGCACCCATGATGGATACAGTGAAGAAGCGGAAAAAATGTTTTAAATGGATAGAGGAGGCTAAAAGGAGCTTCAATATACTGAAGGAGAAGATAACAAAACGACCAATTCTGGTCTTGTCGAATTTTGGGAAGACATTTCAGGTAAGATGTGACGCAAGTGGAGTTGCAATAGGAGCAGTTTTGAGTCAGGATAACATACCTATTGCCTATTTCAGCAAGAAGCTGAATGAGACTAAGAAGAAATACTCCACATATGACAAGGAGTTTTATGCCATAATTCAAGCTTTGAATAAATGGAGGCATTATCTTGTCCCGCAAGAATTTGTCTTGTATAGCGATAACCAAGCTTTACAATTCATAACTAGGCAGGAAAAACTGAACCAGAGACATGCAAAATGGGTTGAATTTATGCAAAATTTTACTTTTGTCATAAAAAATATTGCAGGGAATGCTAACAAGGTTGTTGATGCGTTAAGCAGGAGATGTTTGATCATGCAGGAATTCTAGGTGAAGACCTTGGGGTTTGAACACCTCAAGGACATGTATCATGATGATATAGATTTCAAAGAGGCATATGAGGCATGTGCTAATCCTGTACTGAGAGATAGAAGTCAGTGGACAGATTATATGGTTCAGGAAGGACTATTGTTCAGAGGAAATAAATTGTGCATACTAAGATGCTCAATGAGGGACAATATTCTGAAGGAGAAGCATAGTGGAGGATTGGCTGGACATTTTGGCCATGATAAAACGTTTGCAAAGTTGAGAATTTCATACTATTGGCCAGGTATGAGAACAGAGGTGATAAATTTTGTGAACAAATGTAGGATCTGCCAACATGCAAAGGGGAAAAGACAGAACACTGGATTGTATCAACCATTGCCAATACCAGAGAGGCCTTGGGATGCAATAAGCATGGATTTCGTGTTGGGATTGCCAAGAACACAAAGGGGATTTGATTCCATAATTTTGGTGGTGGATAGGTTTTCAAATATGGCACATTTCATCCCATGCTAAAAGACCAGTGATGCAACACATTTTGCAAATCTGTTTTTCAAAGAAGTTGTGAGACTTCACGGTCTACCCAAGAGCATTGTCTCAGACAGAGACACCAAATTTGTTGGTCACTTTTGGAGGACAATGTGGAAGAAGATGAGGACATATTTTTCCTTCATCTCATCTTATCACCCTCAGACAGATGGGCAGACTGAGGTGGTAAATAGAAGTTTGGGAAACTTATTGAGAAGCCTGGTTACTGAACACCATAACCAGTGGGATCAGATTCTGCCACAAGCAGAATTTGCATACAATGACTCACCAAACAGGAGCACTGGAAGGAGTCCATTCCAAATACTATATGGAATTCAACCCAGGGGAGTGTCTGAGTTAAGGGACTTAGAACAAGGAGAGATCAGAAGCACTGGAGCAGAGGATTTTGCTGCTGAAATGCAGAGACTCCATAGTTGGATCAAAGAACAATTACAGAGTTCTAACCATAAATACAAGCACAGAGTTGATTAGCATCGCAGGGAACTTCAATTTGAAGTGGGAGATCAGGGTTTATCACATATCAGGAAGGAAAGGTTCCCTAGGGGAACATATAACAAATTGAAGATGAAGAAGATATGACCCTGTAATATCGTGAGGAAGTTTGATGCAAACGCCTATGAGATCGAGTTGCCAGATGGTGTGGGAATTTCACCCATATTCAATGTCTCAGAACTGTACCCTTACAGGAAAGACGACACAGAAGGATCAGAAGATCAAGGAAAGATTCAGTGGGAGAAGCAAATGCCTGTGTCAGAAAAGCCACAGATGGAGAAAATGTTGGATCAAAGGATTGGCAAAAATACCAGGAGGAAGAATTATTTTGAGTATTTGTTCAAATGGAAGGGACACCCAATAGAAGATGCCAGTTGGGAAAATGAAGTTGTTATCCAGAAGCAGGGAAAATTAGTAGAGGATCTCATGGACAGGAGTCCATGAATTTTTGTCAAGGGGCATATGATGCAAGAGCATCATTGGCAAGCGCGTAGAGGCAAGACCACTCAACACGTGTGAGTTCTTCCATAAATTCAACGTTGACAGTTGCAACCGATTTTGAAATCTGCCTTCACTCAGTGCCGGAATTCACCTTTACAGGCACGCTTGAACCGGTGTCGAATTTTACCCTTTGAGGCAAGTTTTGAAATTGTAAACAGAGCAGGAGTTTCCACTTCGGCTCTACAATGAGATTGAACTAAGATAGCATAGGATGAATTTTAGAGTAGGCAAGTAGCCAGGGGAAACCCTAGAAACATTTTTGTGTTATGTATAAGTTTACACACCCAGTTAGAGGGGGGATGCAATACAGAGAGAAATTAGTTGTAAGAGAGAATTGCGAGTTAGCAGGAGATCTCAGTGTTTTGAGTTACTGTAATTTTGAATGTATTATGTAGCCATTGGGAACTTGTGAATATAACAGAATGGAAAATTGATCCAAATGTATGGTGTGTGGACTTTGTGCATTTTTCCTGACATTTCTATTTACATGAACAAGTGGATGGAAATGTGAGTTTTTCCAGTCTCAATTGTTCCTCTTCATTGGAAGCTCTGCAAGGTGTGCATCGAGCCAGAGAGGAACATAAGGAGATCAGGAGGAATTTATCTGCGAGAAATATTGTGGATCTGAGTTATCGAGATCCCTCAAATGCAAGCAGTGCGCGGGAAATCGAAGTCTGAGCCAGACAAAGATCAGGAGGGATAATACTCTGGAAAGTGTTATTGAGATAGAGGAACTCATTCCCTAGAAGGAACGAAGACCGAGTCTTCAAAGACTTAGAAAATCTCTAAGTTTGAAGTGAGTAAAAACTCAGGAGGAAGAATGTCGTCGAGTGTTGGATTGTGGTGGAGAATCCCACAGACAATCTGATTTGAGGTAGGAGCACATAATTTAACACTGTGTAGATCTATGAGCGGAGATCTCGAAGATCTGAACGGACGGTGGAGAACTCTCGAGGAGAGTCGCGAAATACCGCAAACCGTTGGATCAAGTGGAGTTGCGAGGAGGCAGTGATGGGGAAGAGATATGAATGTAGATCTGGAGGGCATTATGAGCCATTGATCAAGTGCCTCGAGCTTTCAGCATTTCGACATTTCGGTATATCGACAAACAGGGGTTCGAAAGACAAAGGAGCGGGACCCTTGCATCGCAATTCCCCGAATCGTGAAACCCCGAAGGAACAAACACCAAGACATTTTAGAATTTCGACAACTGGGAGTACAAGGGTCAACAATGTGGGACTCTCGACTGGCAGAACCCCAAAAAGATCTGAACCATCAGATCTCCAAAGGCCTTGAGCCATTGATCTGTAGTGGGGGAGAATTCGTGATTTCAATGACCAGGAAGAGGAGTGGACAACTCCGCAAGACGCGAAGTCGCAAAATGCGAAACACCAAAATAAATGTAGTTGTCGATCCGAGAGAGATCTGAGTTGTAGATCTCGGGTCAGTGGGATTTCAGAATTTCGACAACCGAGGATTCCAAGGAGCAAAGATATCCCTTGCACCCAGATTTCATGAAACATGAAAACCCGAAAGAATAGGCACTAAGGAATTTCGGCATTTCGACAACCGGGGATTCCAAGGAACAGAGATATCCCTTGCATTCTGATTTCATGAAATGCAAAAACCCGAAGGAATATGTGTTGGGAATTTTCGGCATTTCGGCAACCGGGGGTTCGAAGGACGAAGGGACGGGACGCTTGACTTGTGAAGTCTCGGTCCACGATAAGCGCCCTTTTTGGCTTAGCGCAAGGTCACGGCTCTTGGTCGTGTGCTATGGGAGCTCATGCTTGATGCTTGGAAAATTCAACTGAGCATTTGTGGGGGACCTGTGTGTTCGTTCGAAGGGTTCTAGTTTGGAACTAGAAGGGCCATTTTGGCTCCTGAACCAGAAGATCCTAACTGGGAGGTCGCACAGCCCTGAGGAGGGATAGGGGGTATGCATCAGCATATGGTGATAATATATAATTTTATCACATTCAATAGCATAATCCATCAACACTCATAACAAATACGCCCATGGAATAACAATTCAAATATTTTCAAGATATTAATTGGACGAGAAAAGAGTATTTCTATTAACATGTAATCAACAAAAGTGAATGAATTACAAACTTGCGTTTCAGCCTAGTTCAGAACCAAGAAAATAAGTCCCTTCCAGCTAGGCCTCCACCACTTCAATCCTCCACCAAAGGAAATCTCATATAAGAGATACAATGAGGTTCTCAATCAAGTAGGGAAGAGATTGGGGGCTGAACAATGTGTTCAGACTTAAAAGGACAAAGGGATGCAGACTCAATACAAAGTGAATAATTTATCCAGAGTAACTTTTCTCTCAAAGTTGAATTCTTCTCCTCCTTTCCATAGCTCAGATTTGGCCCATTTATATCCTTCAAGCGGAATTGAAGGGTCGGTTCAGAACTCTTCTAGTATATGGAAGGTCAAGGATCATGGATCTCATGATGTGACATGGAAACTCGACGCCATTTTTTAATTTTGAGCATAAAACCCGATGTACACGGGTTGTAGTGGTGCAATTTGCATATACGCATGTTGTACAATAGGTAGGGCACGTATATGTGGAAAAATAATTATTTTCGCTCTGGGATTTGCAAAAAGGGACTTCAAGTTTGCATAGGGAAATGGAAAAAGGCCTTCTGTGCAAGTTTGCATAGGGTGAGGAAAATCTTGCTATAATAGATACCCCCTAACGTGTGAGGTCAGAGGAGTATTTGGGATGGCCTAAATACATTATAAGAACTGAAAGTGGAGTAGTGGGGACCCAACTGGAGGAACTAGTTTCTCATTATGATCTATACTGAATTTGCACACATGGCTACCAATTTGAATTACATTGCAGATCCATGTGAAAATAACCCAATAGCTATCCATGGCCATGAATATGAAATACAAAGGTGGCTACATGCTAGAGGTTGTCATAGTCATGAAAAAGGCCTAGTAAAACCAGTCTCAAAATCAATCTGAAGATATCTGTATACAATGGAGTACAATATGATCTCCCATGATCAGTGCAGTCACATAGGTACTGGTCCAATGAAAGGTAGAAACAACTCAGGAAAGTCGTGACTATGAATTGGTGTCTTCTAGTTTTCTACACAATCCACCAAAGGTGAAAGTCTACATCATGTGAATAAAGGAATTGAGGCCGAACACAATGAGACTTCATTTGATTACCAGTCATTGAGGTATACCATTAACAAACATGAGACAACCTATTTATAATGAAAGTAGGTATCAAGTAATCGATTACATTCTTACAAGTGTGAATATAGGTGTTGGGGTCGAACACTTGAAGAATCCATCGATCATGAGACATTCATGTATTCCCAACTGTCGATGGTGAGAGAACCTGCCACTAATGACTGCAAGCCTCTAGGTACTCATAGGACTCTAGGTCTCATCTCCAGAATAAATGAGTTGAAGTCAATGGAGGGAGTGTTGATGTTTCAATAAGATAGGCTTAAGAATAAAGTTCATTCCATTTTATCATTTTAATTAAACCATAACCAATTATGTTGCAACAACCAAGATCACAAGAAGAAACCCCATGCACAAGTACACAAGAAGTATCCTGGGAAACCCTTCTCAAAAAGGGAAGAAAACACAACCAATCCTTTGCTATATTCTTCAATAGAAAGACCTTCACTACCAAGAAAACCTAGTACACAAAAGGGTTCTCACAAGATTAGTGCCCAAGAGAGGTGCACACTTTTTCCAAGTAGATGTACTTGCTGAAATTTCCAAACTCACACACAAGATATGATTCCTCAATGAGGAATTTATCTTTACTTATACTAGACTGGACCTATCAACATAAGTGTCTATTGGCACAACATGGCCGACGTCTCTATCTCATAATATAATTAATATTCACTAGATTAATTATCTTTTACATTAATTAACAATTACATTAAAGTGGGGCCGACTTGTACCCTTTACATTACAATTAGGGTTACACGTAGGTATGATTCTTGAAAAATATTGCAAGGGATCTTATACACCCACTAGTGCTCATCCACTAGGGGAACATCCATAGGGATGTCCATATCTCTTGGCTCTTTGCATTACACAGAAGAACCACTTCTTCACTAGTGCTCAACTACTAGGATCACGTTCACCTGTGCTCGTCCACAGGCATGTCCACTCAACAGATATTATTTCCCACTGCATTACACATGAGATTCATCTGGAGTTTCTCATCAAATCTCTGCTCAGAGGAGGCTAATACATCATCTTCATTTATGTTCTCATGACGATGGACCCAACACTTTGGGATTTCACACAGTCACCTTGTGCTCAACCATAGGCCCGTCTAACTCTACAAATCTCCTTTCTCACTGCATTACATAGGAGAATCATCTGGAGTTTTTCTCAACTCTCTATAAGGAGGAGGGCATCTCTAAGTTCCATCTCTATCTTAAATAGGAACCACACGCCCCTCTCAGGGGCTCTCTCTCAGGTTTGTGTCCTAGAGAATGTCTCACACAATTGTAATCATCAAAGGTCCCTCTCAACTAGGGAGGCATTCTTTATCATGCCAAGTCTTACATGGATGTACTTTGAACTTTGTCTTGGATGTAGTCATCAACACTCCCTCTCAACTAGGGAAGAATTCTTCACCAAGCTAATTTGGTGAATATGTCTACAATCTGTTCATGTGTAGGAAGGTATTGCATGTATACTATTTTCCTCTGCATCTTATCTCTGATATAATGATATTTCATCTCAACGTGTTTCGATCTGTCAAGAAACATTGGGTTCTCAAAGACATTTACACACAGCTCTTGGTTGTCATCATAGGATCCATCTCATGATCAAGTAAATCTATCAAAAGGTTGTGAAGCCATATGGCTTCGCACACTCGATGTTATATACTCTTCTTCTGTGTTACTCAAGGCCANCATGGAAAACTTCATCGTAAGACAACAACTAGATGTGCTCTTCCGGTCCATTGTTCTCTCTTCTCAATTTGTATCGGAATATCTTGCAAACTCAAGTTCACACTGGAGGCATATCTCAGGACATATCCAATTGTGCCTCATATATATCTCAACACATGCTTTACTACTATCCAGTGAGTCTGTCTCGACTGACTCATGGATTGACTAAGCACATTCACTGCATAGCATGAATCAGGTCTGGTGTTAACCAAATACATCAATGATCCAATCAGTTGTGGATCATTCTCGTCTGAATAATCATCATTCATTTTCTTCAAATCCATCACGGTGGTTTTGCATTCTATCATACTGAACTTCTTATAATATTCCCACTGTATGTTTTCCTTGACTTAGAAAAATATCATCGGTCCTCTGTCATACTTCTTGTCCCAATAAGTGGTGCATCATACTGATATCCTTTATTTCGAAATCAAAAGTCAAAGCTTACTTGTATCCAATAAGGAATTTTTAATAAGTCATCAAAATCAGGCTCTCACCACCAACACTGTAATAATATAGGTTTGGATCAGAAACACTCTTGTTGAAACCCAAACTCATAAAGAATCCATCCATATGATATATTTTCCAACTCATGGATGGTAGTACGGATGGAATTGTATTGGGTTTACTGGATCAAGTGTCTCATCATAGAAAACTCCCTTTGTTTGTGAGAAACCTCTGGCTATAGATCTTTCTTTGTATTTCTGGAAACTTCTATCAACTACATGTTTGATATTATATATCCACTTGGAAGTTATCACAGACTTCTCTTCTGGTCTCTGAACAATATCTTATACTTCATTATTTTAAGATATATTGGTATTATTCTATTATGGCATCTTTCCATACATGTTCTCTTGTTGCTTCTCTATGACAAGAAGGCTCAGAATCAATGATGTGGCTCATGGCTGAAGAGTAGCTGGAAAAATCTCTTTGTTCTCTCATCATGTGCCTTGAGAGGCTTGTATGTTTCTCTTCCTCCTACAGAGTGATTCTAGGAAGACCTTTTATTCCCTACTACACTATCTATGAACATATCAACTGGAGCAACTGGATCAGCTAGAATAATGTCTATCTCCCTCTGAAATGCTGAAGGGGGAGAAGGCATTGTCTCACTGTCAATATCCATTTGATATTCTCTAGATCTTTGAAAGACTATCGCTTCTTCAAGGAAAACATATCTTCTTGTCTCAATCTGTCTCTGACCAGGGATATCGATATGGAATGTCTTCGAAGATTCATTGTTATCCCATAAACATATCCTTTCTCCCTGAAGGGTCTGGCTTGGAATTCTTCTCTTTGGGTAGATGAAAATACACTAGGCACCCAAATATATTGAAGTGTTCAGTCTTAGGCTTCACTCTGGTGAGGGATTATTCAGGATTTATGTTTTTAAAGTCCAGTGAAGACTCTTCTTCTGAAAATATACTCTGTCATGCATGCTTCTTCCCATATAATCATAGAAGGATTCTGATCATGCATTATTGCATTGGTTTCCTCAATGATGGTTCTATTCTTCCTCTTTCTCAAATAGTTTTGACTCCCTCTGAGTCAAGTGGCTCCCTCTAAAGGATAAACATATTCCTTTGTCGTTAACTGTCTGGAACAAGAAAACAAGAGGAACCAAAACAAGAATATCTCCTAAAGGAGAATAATGAGTACATCTGTAGAATCAAAACAATTTAAGGATTGTTGTCACAGCTACAACATCTATTTGTAATGTAGAAAACTTTATAAATATAGGTTTGAGGAATGACAATTACAACAATCAAACCTGGGGTCTTCACTTCCAGTGTTTTTCTCCTCTAAATGCACTAAGATCCCTCTGGATCCTTGACTTCAGTAAAAAAAGGTTCCTTCCTCCTACAATTTCTCTCATGACAATGATACAAATAATATATATACAAGTGCATACCTGAGGGTGATGATATGATTTCTCCAATGGCACCTAGTTGATCTCTGTCCTCTTGACATATTCATGAAGAAGGTAGTCATAGTGTCACCTTTTTGTATCACCCACAACAAGCCTTCCTCTGAATTATTGTCTTCTAGGAACTTGAAGTTGCTTGATCTATCAAGCTTATCTTCCATCATAGTTTTTTTAATCATAATTTTAGATTCTTCATAAACCCTGGTCAACTGGGCTAGAAAACCTAATGGCTAGGCTAGGCTAGAACTTTTAGGTTTTTTCTAACTTATGACTGCAAACAATAATACTTTGAAGGATAGGATAACATTGGTGAGATAAAGAGCTCCTTCAATGAGTTTCATAAACCCTAATTATGAAATTTCTACAGAAATTAGAGAAACCCGAGGTCCAAAATTTCAAAATGCTCAGAATTTCACTCTGAGAGTCTCTGGAGGTGTGCTGGAGAAGGTCGTACTCTCCTATGCCAAAAATTTTCCCAACTTTCAAGTATTAATGGTTGAAACACCTCAGAAAGGAGGGTTGTACGAATTTTCTAGAAACCCTAGGAGGGTCGTATGGTTCTGCAGAAAGGAGAGGAGACTAGTAGATGCTTGTGCAATGGGTTCTTCAAGACCTATGCTTTGATACCATGTTGATTTTTCAATAATATAGGCTTAACCATAAATTTCATTCCATTTTATCATTTTACTTAAACCATAACCAATTATGTTGCAGCAACCAAGATCACAAGAAGAAACACCATGCACAAGTACACAAGAGGTATCCTGGGAAACCCTTCTCAATAAGGGAAGAAAACCCAACCAATTCTTTGTTATATTCTTCAAGATAAATACCTTCACCACCAAGAAAACCTAGCACATAAAAGGGTTCTCACAAACCCTAGAATACTAGTGCCCAAGAGAGGTGTGCACTTTTCCCAAGTAGATGTACTTGCTGAAATTTCCAAACTCACACACAAGATATGATTCCTCAATGGGGAATTTACCTTTAATTATACTAGACTAAACCTGTCAACATAAGTGTCTATTGGCACAACAGGACCGATCTCTCTATCTCATAATATAATTAATATTGACCAGATTAATTATCTTTTACATTAATTAACAATTACATTAAGGTGGGGCCGACCTGTACCCTTTACATTACAATTAGGGTTAAAAGTAGGTCTGAATCTTGAACAATATAGAAAGGAATCTTATACACCCACTAGTGCTCATCCACTAGGTGAAAATCCATAGGGATGTCCATATCTCTTGGCTCTCTGCATTACACAGAAGAACCACTTCTTCACTAGTGTTTAACCACTAGGATCATGTTTAGCTATGCTCGTCCACAGGCACGTCCACTCAAAAAATCTTCTTTCCCACTATATTACACATGAGAGTCATATGGAGTTTCTCATAAACTCTCTGCTCAGAGGAGGCTAATACATCATCTTCATTTATGTTCTCATGACGATGCACCCAACACTTTGGGATTTCACATGTTCACCTTGTGCTCAGCCACAGGCACGTCCAACTCTGCAGATCTCCTTTCTCACTACATTACACAGGAGAATCACCTGGAGTTATTCTCAACTCTTTGTAAGGAGGAGGCCATCTCTACATTCCAACTCTATCTCATATAGGAAACACACACCCATCTTAGGGGCTCTCTCTCAGGTTTTTGTCCTGGAGAATGTCTTACGCAACTTTAATCATCAACAAGGAGACCCGCTGAAAGGAGAACATTAATGAATCTCTCATCATTAAGCATGAGGTACAAAGAAGGAGCTTGATGATTTGGAGGAAATCGGATGAAGAACATGTTCATGAACCATTGATCATGTGTGTCTTTCACGTGTGCCAGATGCAAGCAATACACAAAAAACACCCTATGAATAACAACCAATAAGGAAAATTTCTGACAAAGTCAAGGAAAACACCAATAAGTCTAATGGAATCCAAGACACTACACATATCCCAATGTGTGAATATATTTCTTGTCTTCGAACACAACGGAAACCACCCAGTCAATGACCAATGATGAAATGTTGACTGCTGGGTTCAAGGTTTCCTACCAATGAGGAAAGTAGGACCAAGGTGCACAATAGGACTACAAATGTAATTCTGAGACACATCGAGGGTATGGCCAACATGCAAAGTCAAGAGTTCTGAGGAATGACCGACACAGGTTGATAGACATCCTTTGGACAAGATCATGAGACATATGGAAGACTCTGGCATCATAGACTCAATGATGAAACTTTGAGATGCATGAGGCATCAATCAAACTCTCCATAGGGATTGGAAGAGTAACCAGTCGAGGGAGTAAACTCTTTGTAATGAGCTCAACTTCCTAAGGTCATGCTAAAACCAAAATTTTACTAACAAGTGGACTCAAAAATTTTGTGCTATGTTCAAAGGCGACACGACTGCTACCACTATAAGATAATATTCCTTTACCTCACGTCTTTTTTTTGTTTTTTCATAGTCAAATGAATGCTATCATATAGAGGAGGAAACAAGTGTTGCAAGTAAGCAAACTAGTTCCAATAGTGTAACATACCTATGTTGGATGCAAGGAGGTGCATGTGGTAGATTGACACTTGGCGGAATGTGTCCTCCTGGGTATAGGGTGTCAAGATGCAAAGGATATAAACGAGGCTCTTCTTAGTTTATGATGAAAAATGCAGAGGTGAAAGGATTATAACACAAAATCGAGAACCAAAAATAGGCTCAATACTGTAGGCAAGAGAATGAGATGCAATTACAACTTAACACCAAAAAATGTCCTTTTTTGTAATCTTAGTCTACTTGGTTTGAAAAAGGGATAAACTTGCGCCAAATAGACGTCCTTTCAAATCCAATTCATGAGTGTGAAAGAGACAAGTTCACTCGACAATCTTTTCACTTTTTGAAACGAGTCGGAAAAGAGATTAAATCAGACTCATAGGGAGTTTTCTAGGCAACATGTCATGGGGGAGGCTAAGGCTCCCATGCAGGAATTCTGTAAAAGGTCAGCAAATTACGAAGAGTCAACACAATATTGGGAAAACCCAAAGCTTTCTAAGTAGAGGCAGATAAATACTTGCGGAGGTGACCTTCTCAAAGAAGTGTCGAAGATTTCCTCTCACTTGAAAGGGCGTAGGAGAAGGAATTTGATACCCCACAAGACCATCCCAGTCAAAGGGAACCTCTCGAGGGCTTGGAGGGGGAGAACTCGGAGAGAGTAAAACTCACCCTTGTGCAGAAGGTGTAGGATTAGGAATGTAAATGACATGGTCAAAAGGCGCATCACCCTCCAAAAGAAGAGTTGGATTGACTGAAGATTGCATCGGTATGACCACTTCTTAAACCGTTGGTTGAAGATGATGCAAGACAACAGGTCCAAGAGACACATCAACTCCTAAAGGAAGAGCGGTGTTGACTGGATATTGCATCGACATGACCACTGTATCAACCAGAGAATATTCGGACACCGAAGATGATTCAGAATCCGAAGGGGCCCCATGCAAGGACCACGCTTTTGGTATCGAAGCAGTAGTAGGGCATAAATGAGTAAGGTGATCTCATTCGAAAATAATACAAATGAAATTGGGTTTATGTCTTAGATGTCTAGGAACATCAATCATAGGAATTCCCCTAACATCACTCACAATGTTTCAGGATAAATCCGTAAGTGCGGACACAAACCGATCTCCCTAGATCCACCTAGATCTAGAACAAAACAGGACAAAATGATACTCTTTCCCTAGATTTTAACTATTGAATGAACTATGAAGCAAGAATCATGAACATACCGTATGATCGCTTCCTTGGGTCTTTGTTGTACCAATTTCGCTCCGATGCTCTTGCGTAGTCCAGACCAAGACAACTCAAACCAATCGAAGTGAAAACAACTCAATATATTCAACAGGTAATCTATACATATGATCAAGGAATTATGTAATAAAGTGTAATCAACTTTATGGGAAAGAGACACATTACTGTATTAAATTGATAGAAAGAAAAACTTACAACCTGAGCCTTGATGTTGCAAGCCTCCTTTCGATGGTTCCTAGCTCTGACACACACACTTTCTCATGCATGTAGAAAATCAACCACTTTTGATAACCTTGCTGGTGTCTCTAGTTGTTGTAGCATCAGTCCTTCATACAATCTTCCACTAATTCTCCAATCAATCTCTTGCTAGTTTGCTTCTAACCTTTTCCATGAGCATTCCCCTCAATATATAGGAGATAATAGATTAGTTACTTGGATAGGAATGATCCCAAGATATCAGGAAAACCAGTACTTAGATAACCATTCAAATGCCAACTCATCCTTCTAGAAGATTCCCCTCTAGAAGGTTCGAGAATTGTCTTTTTCCTTTCTTTAGAAGATGTTCGCACCCTGATAGTTAGGTATAGTGCGAACCCCTCGCACCCTGCCTTAAAACAGCCTGCAAGAATCATACATTCTCGCAGGTAAATGTATTAGTAGCCTGTGAACCTCCCTTAAAAATGTGAATTCTGGAAAGAGACAAAGGTAACTTTTCTCAGGAAAGTGTTCTAGTGAAGAGCCTGATTTTTCCATCATCATTACTTCATCATGATGACCAAAATTGTGGATAACACACAATGAATGGAGACATGTTTTGGGTGTGACAAATAGAGGATGGTGATCCATCTCCTACATGATGCACAGATGTTGGAGATGTGATATCAGGATGACTCATGGTGACTAGAGTTGTGCCCCAACATGACTTACAGTGGCTGGTTGTTGGTATTCAACATGGCTCACAGAGGTTGTCGACCAATATCCAACATGACTAGAAAAGGTTGGTGATATAACTCCAATATGACTTGCAGTGACTATATCGACGATGGTGATTGGCATTTGAAACCAAGGTCCCAGGAAAGACTAGTTTTGAGAAATTGCAGGCCAGGAAGAATTCTAGTCTACACCCTTTCCCTACCTGGCAGAGTAGTGTCCTCCTCTCAATTGATCCATATAGGTTTGTAAGGGCATCATCACCGTATCAGATGTCTGTGAAGAGAGAATGATGTGACATGGGTCATTCGGTTGAGGATATACATTACCTCCAGACGAAGGAATTCTGTGAAGGGGGTAGCCCATGCCATAAAAATGACTCCCTCCATATGAAATACTAGAGGATGGATGGAGGTCCATCATGGGAAAAATGTTCGTAGGAAGTGACATAGCTGACGAAGAATATATGGACAAGGCGTAATAAGTAGAATAACCACCCATTTGAGCACTCACTCCTGAACAAGAAATACTAGGATTGGATCCATAAGAGGGGAGTCCAACCTCCCATTGTGAGAGTCGGTTGGGGGAGATGGCTCTTATCAAATGAATATATAGGAAATGGATCCATCGTTCCCCTGGGTGTATGCAGAGGAATATTAAGAGGGAAATGATTAGAGACCCAAGGTGTCGACTGAGCATCATGGTTCTATATACCATTGTAAAACACGAACCGATTCGTCGCCATAAAATGAGAGAATGTCATGGGGGAGGTAGCGGTAAAAGAGGGAGTCCAAGGGGATCCACTATCCATGATAAACACTCACAACGTAATACAAAAATCCCAAGGTCAACTAATAGTCAAAGCACACACCAAAATAAAATATAAAAAAGGCCAATATGCACACGAACGGGACAAAGTGGCTAAAAGGGGCCTCCCTCCCTAAAGTATGTATGCCTCTCCCAAGAGGGGCCTGAGAATCGATACTAAATATTAGAGGTATCATAATCAGTTATAAGGTCCCTCATATCATAATCAACAAAGGAGAACCAGATCCCAAGTCCGGTTCTTGAGGAGGGAGTTGTACTCCTCCTACATGGTGGATTCCCAAAAGGGATTTCCAGCAGCCTCACCATAAGACTGTGGATCTGAAGACTGAACCAAGAAAAGATGTCTGGAGAGAAATGGTTCAGTAGAAGTGAGTGCAATAGGAGGTTCCTCGAAATCAGATCGATTCCTCCTAGTATCGGCTGGATCACCAACAAGATCCCCTGCATCCTGAAGAGTAGTCTAGGCCCACTTGGGCCTCTGTTCTAGCTCTACATATGCATATGGATGCACTGACTTTGCATCTGAATGTACTGAATCTGTATCTAGATCATTTGAATCCTCTGAATCAGAACTCTCATCTGAATAAAAGTCTGCATGTGCATGCTCACCATCTCAGACAGGTAGAAGAATGAATGTGTATAAATGCGGCTGCTGAGGTACATGCGAGACACTTTCCTTGAATTGGACACTTCGCTCAATGATGACCCAGTCCAAGGAAAGATCAATAAGTCTGTATCCCTTCACACCATTTGAGTATCCAACAAAGGTACACTCAGTGCTCTGTATCCCTGCCTTAAAACAGCCTGCGAGAATCATAAAACGCGTCACGAGGTAATACGTTATGACACTTTCCTTGAATTGGATACCGGCCAATGATGAGCCAGCCCAAGGAAAGATCAATAAGTCTCAGATCCCTTCACACCATTTGAGTATCCAACAGCAAGTACACTCGCTCAGATCCCCAGGCTTAAAACAAATCATGAGAATCATGCATTCTCGCAGTTAAATATATAGGTAGCCTGCGAATCTCCCTTAAAAATATGATTTCTCGAAAGAGACAAAGGTAACTTTTATCAAGAAAGTGTCTTAGTGAAGAGCCTGATTTTTCCATCATCATTACTTCATCATGACGCACCAAAATTGTGGATAACAATTTCCAATGTCTCGATTAAACCGTGCGATGCCGATGATCCCTTGTGAAGTCGCATGTGTCATGAACCAAGAGCACATCTACTCATATACCTGCAAACATCCAAGCATCCGCAGAATATCATATATATCATCTTCCTCGGTGGTAGGCATTCCATACTTATCATAGACCGGATGGCATCATAAACATGCGTCATGGCCACCAATCATACACTCGTGGATCCTGCCGCCACAATATAGCATAGCCACCAATACACTATGGATCTATGCTGACAAAGTTTAAATCAAGATCTATTATAGCCACTTAAACACATACACAGTGGATCTATGTTTTGAAAATTATACATACTCCATCTAACTGGATCACAAAGATAATATCCGTGGTCTTCAATCTCACCGCCGCTCAGCACGAATCTAACCATGTGATTGCTACGTGTTGAAGCTCAACATGGTAGAAACCACTTACCGTACCATTGATGTAATCCATTAACAAGTGCAAGGGAAATCACCATTGATGTCAATGACCCCCAAGGTAATCAAGTAAAATCCATACGTGAATTAATGAGTTGGATGTCTAACACTCGATGGGATATTTCGATCAGGGGTCAATGATTGTAAACCCATTGTCGAAAGCGTGAAACTTGCCATTGAGGCATGCAAGCTCCAAGGTAATCAATAATTCTAAGTCTTGATTCCGATAATGAGTTGAAGTCGATGGAAGACTCGTCATTGTGAGGGTCTTGATGTATCCCCCTATCAATGACACGGTAAATGAGTAACCGAGTTTGAAAGTGAAACAGATGCTGCGAATCGACTCTTGGACAATGTAAAGGCCGTAATACGTAGAGAATAGATAACTACGATGGGTCAATTTCAATATAGGTTTATATGGACTTCTTTGAACATATGAATGACATGACCAATGATTTGGCATCATTGACTCAAAGACGCATACATGGAAATGACCTTGTAGCAAACGAATGAGAGACAAATGGATTTCCTTAAACCGCTTCAAATGATGAATAGGTGTCATGTTCAAGATTTACACTTAATGGCCAATCAATACAAAGATGAAACATATCCCTTCTCCAAATTTTCCCCACCACTGCAAGTACCTTCTTTATTTTACGCTAAGCTTGAAGAGTGACTCACATATGCTTGTTGATATAATCATCCTTCCTGGATGAGTCCCTGGAGTATTTTTACTTAACCCTAGGAAGGAGTGGTTCGATCCCATCACGGGTCCGTTTAATGTTTGTTTAACGAGTCCAGAGATAGTAACTCGAAGGTTTTTCAAGATTATAGAGTTTTGAAAACACTTAAAAGAGAACTTCTCTCTACTCCTTTCAGATAGTAATCCAACGAGACCTAAAAAGGGTTAAACTATCACTCAAGGGATGCATACTTCAAATAATTTAACGAGCATAAAAATAACAATATCACCAATGATCTTTTTCTACGTTTAGAGAGTCCGGTGTTTTAAAGAGGACCTGGTTATCCTTTTGTAATGTTAGTCTCGAGGCCTAAAAAGAGATAAATTATCACCGAAAGATGCCCTTCAAACCTTTTAACTAATGGGAAAGGAAGCAAGATCATTCAAAGAATCTTTTCATGTTTAGAGAGTCTCAAGAGAGATTAAATAAGACTCTAGGGGGTTCCTTTTCTGTATAACCATACGTATCCAAAAAGAGATAAAGTCTACCTAGATACATTCTCATGTATTTAATGGTTACCCAGAAAGAACAACAAAGATCTGTTCGGTATGCCCTTTTGAAAGTTAGTGGCTTTAACGTCACATGAAGTCTAGAAGTCGAGGTAATGCCCCCAAGCTTCAAGCTTCATCCAACTGTGAAGGAGAATGAAACGAAGCTTCAAAATACTAGACAAAGGACTGACTCAAACAAAGAGAGGGGGAAAACTATGTCATTTTTAACGAGCTTGACACGTAAAACAAGAACTATGCTCAGAACTCCTTTGTTTCATTTTTTAACGATATTTTCACAGAGACGAAAACTATGCTCAAACCTCCTGCTTTCATTTTTAATGAGGTTGCCGCAGAAACGCAAAAAACTAACTCTCGAACCTCTATTTCAATATTTTTTAACGAGGTTACCGCAGACACAAAAACTATCCTCAAACCTCTTCTAGATCATGGATTCCAAGATATATGCTCGAATGACACCATGTCATGACAAAAATCGGCCATGGCTTCCAAGAGGTCTCACTGAAGGAAGAACACATCTCCGAAGGACACCCAGTCGAGGGTCAAGGACAGGAGTAAAGAGATCAGCTCTAACAACCCCATTGAAGAGATCACCATGTCAACCACCGGTCTAAGCTCATCGTGGTTGAATAGACAACGCCACATAATTGACATGTGGTAAGGGTGATAATGACCAGATACAAGAACCATTCTGTGGAGGCAATCCAGCAACAATTGAATGAAAGTTGATCAACAAATACAACCTCATTCCATCGTGAGGGAAAGATATTACACAAAAAAAGAGTAGACACAAAATCCTCTTCATGGTACAGGACATAATCTTCAAGGAGTAAAGAAAATCCAGGCAATGGACTAAACCATAACATCAATAAAGACGCTTTTTCCTCCTAAAGTTACTGGAAACTAAGGAAGGGTCCCTCAAAGGTTGACTAGTTCTTCTATTAAAAGATAATGCATTCTCGCAGAATCCGGCGCTAGTAGAGGGACAACCCAATGTCTAAGCAAGCAATAGAGGAAAAATACTAACAGATGAACCTTCATCTATAAACGCATGAGGAACGTCCCGACCAAAACCCGCATCAACTGAAAGGAATAAGAGGGAAGACGAGGTCTAGGTAGTACACCCCAATCAAAACGGATGGCCTTTACTTGAGGGGTCCTACTGAGAAGGAGGAATACCCCCATTGAACAGAGTCCAGACAACGAGAAAACACATGGGCAAGACGGTTTACTCTCTAGTGGAGTGGATCGACCGATGGAGATCAGACCACCACTTGAGTTTCATTCCCCAAGAGGAGAGAATGGGTCGACAGAGGAAACTAATCAATCAAGATGTACCTCCCCTAATGGAGAGTGGGTTGACCGAGATGGTATCGGATCAACCACTTGGTCTAATACCCACCGTGATGCACTGTGATTGGACTACTTGATCAACCGTGACCGACCGCCGTGGGGAAACTGCATTGATCATTCCATCATCCATGTGATTGAGAGAAAGCCATACAAGCAACCGGAAGATGAGGGTCAGAAATAGTCAGCGTCTTCCAAGAACTCTCGGTGTCATCCATATGAGGGAAAAGGTGAGTGAGATGACTCCTCGGTAACAACATACACGAACTTGACTCTATTTTTATTCTTCCCAATCGTATCTTGACTAGTTGACTGGAGGTCATCATCATGTTGTTTATAGGTTGATGACATGGGTTGGATAGGTTTTGTAGACCATGCTTCTATAACCCCGGATAGACCAGGGCAATCCTTAAGATGATGGCTACCCTTACAAACCCTGCGTACTTGGGCCACGTTGTTTGGGTAATCTGACATCATCAACACCCCAAAGACAATTAACAAGAATCGGGTTGCTTCCAACATGTTTCATGGGTTGGAGGTTTTGACCTTTCGTTTATCTTTTCTTTAATCTTCCTTTCATTCTTTTATTCACCGAAGCTACTAGCCTAACTTCACCGAATTGAAGAAGATGGAATGGAAGGATACCTTGCAAGTGAAGAAGGCTAAGAAGACCCATCGGGTGAAGTATGGGTGAAGATCAACATGAGGTTGATGTTTTGGGGTGGAAGTGCCAGACGGAAGCACTAACTCCATTTGGGATTACCTCGCCTGAGTGGAAAAACAACCATACCGGGATAATCCAATAGTGAGACCTGGAAGGCTCCAAGTAACGATGTGAGGAGGACCACTGCTCTCGTGAAGATGGAAAAACAAAAGGTTCCCTCGTAGTAGGGGTTGCTCCATTGGTAGTTTTGGGAATTGACGCCATTAAATAAAACCAATCTAGAGTCCACTAGGGAAACAAACAACACACACGCTTTAAAAATCTAGTAGGCAAGCAAGCAAAACAAAACCTTCTCACAATGAATCCATCTAGTTGGTGATGAAATCCAACGTCAAAGGAACAAAGTAAGAAGGGTCGAGATAGAGGGTGGGAAAGTTACGCTGACGACTGGGCTAACCTGACTTACACCGGTGCAAGCTCCCACATAATCGTAGTATGCCCTCCAAGGAGCCCGAGTGAGTTTGGCCAACGCTGATCTCCCAGCAAAATCGTGAAGAATTTCCCCTCCACAGCCACCTCATGTAAAGAACCTAGAAAGATAGGCCACTAAGGTTACCACCAACAACAATAAAGCCTGGGGGGACAGTCGACAGTCCGATCCACACGCAAGGGCAGGGTATCTAGCCCGAAATCAACTCAAAAGGCTTCCACTTATCATTGTGGGTATACCTTTGAGTGATCCCCGTAATACGTGCAATCTCTACACTGATGTCAACAAAGCAGGGTGAGTAACTCTGCCAACATCAATGTGACCTAGTGCTTGACCCTTGTGTGAGAAGGGCTTCCCAAAACAAAATGTAGTAAGTGGATTTAACTCTCCCTATCACAAGATACTATGTTTGTTTGCAGCTTTGGAAAGTTATCTTTCACACCTATTCCAAAGCCCTACAACTAATCTAATGTAGGTTTGCTACCAGAAAAGATAAAAATGTCTAATCAATTTTAATAAGCGCTTTATTTTATGGTTGTTGTTACTCAAAAGGAAGATGACGTGGACAATATGGTGTTTTGACCAACTCGAAAATTATGCAAAGATATGAAGATGCAATCGTTTCATTTCGATGAAATCTATGCTACGAGAAGGAGAAAACATTTATCACTCCCATATGCACAATGTCCCAAAATATATTAAACTCATCAATATCAATTATGCAATTTCGCTACTTCAAATGCAAGGATGCCCCCAATCTAATATAAAGCAAGAAAATAAATCTTTTTGTTTCAAAAATTTCACTAAAAGCAATAATGAACTTTCTTAAAACAAATAAACCCAAACTAAAAGTTTTCTTTTAAAGTGAACTATTCAGAAGAAATCTGATATTTCCCTAAACAATTCTAAAGAAAACACACGCTTTGTAATTGAAAGACACTCAAAGCAAGAGACTAATCCTTCAAAACCAAACAAAGAAAAAAGAGAAAAACCAAGCAATCGTAACTCTCAACCAATCACTGGATCTCAACAAATCAAACACATTCAGAATCTGAAATCAGAAAGAATGGTTTTGTCAGAAGAGTCGAGAAACGAAAGTTAAGCCACAAATGCCAAGAAAAACCTTGAAACCCTAAGACTGTTCAAGCAAGCAAACTAAAGCAAGAGCCATGTCAATCAATAGTCCAATAAGCTCATAAGAGGTAAATCAACTGATCTGAGCAGTTGAAAAAACCAAAAGTCAATTTCAAAATTTTGAAAAATCTTACTCACAGGCAAGCAGTGTTACACAGTGCGAGAAGATAAGATTCTCGCAGGCAACCTTGTAGCGAGGTGCGAGGTGTTCGCACTGGACCCTATGTGCAGAATGCGAACCTGACTGATTCTCGCAGGCTGCAGTTAAACACAGTGCGAGAACTCCTGAAGATGACAATTTTTTTTGAAAATGAAGTAAAATTCAAACAGGCTTCTGAACCCAGTAAGTCTATCAGGATATCCTGAAGACTCAGAGACTGAGAAGACAGGAGAAAAATGAAACTAGAGAAAATGGCCATAGAAAAACTCAAAAAACCATAAAGAAAAAGGGAATGTCCCCAGTGGAGTCGCCAATTTTGTTTTAGGATAAATCCGTAAGTGCGGACACAAACCAATCTCCCTAGATCGACCTAGATCTAGAACAAAACATGACAGACTCATACTCTTTCCCTAGATTTTAACTATTGAATGAACTATGAAGAAAGAATCATGAACATACTGTATGATCGCTTCCTTGGGTCTTTGTTGTACCAATTTCACTCCGATGCTCTTGCGCAGTCTAGACCAAGACAGCTCAAACCAATCGAAGTGAAAACAACTCAATATATTCAACAGTTAATCTATACATATGATCAAGGAATTATGTAATAAAGTGCAATCAACTTTATGGGAAAGGGACACATTACTGTATTAAATTGATAGAAAGCAAAACTTACAACCTGAGCCTTGATGTTGCAAGCCTCCTTTCGATGGCTCCTAGCTCTGACACACACACTTTCTCATGCATGAAGAAAATCAACCACTTTTGATAACCTTCCTGGTGTCTCTAGCTGTTGTAGCATCAGTCCTTCATACAATCTTCCACTAATTCTCCAATCAATCTCTTGCTAGTTTGCTTCTAACCTTTTCCATGAGCATTCCCCTCAATATATAGGAGAGAATAGATTAGTTACTTGTATAGGAATGATCCCAAGATATCAGGAAAACCAGTACTTAGATAACCATTCGAATGCCAACTCATCCTTCTAGAAGATTCCCCTCTAGAAGGTTCAAGAATTTATCTTTTTCCTTTCTTTAGAAGATGTTCGCACCCTGATAGTTAGGTACAGTGCGAACCCCTCACACCCTTCCTTAAAACAGCCTGCGAGAATCATACATTCTCGCAGGTAAATGTATTAGTAGCCTACGAACCTCCCTTAAAAATGTGAATTCTGGAAAGAGACAAAGGTAACTTTTCTCAGGAAAGTGTTCTAGTGAAGACCCTGATTTTTCCATCATCATTACTTCATCATGACGACCAAAATTGTGGATAACACACAATGACTGGAGACATGTTTTCGGTGTGACAAATAGAGGATGGTGATCCATCTCCTACATGATGCACAGATGTTGGAGATGTAATATCAGGATGACTCATGGTGACTAGAGTTGTGCCCCAACATGACTTATAGTGGCTGGTTATTGGTATTCAACATGGCTCGCAAAGGTTGTCGAACAATATCCAACATGACTAGCAAAGGTTGGTGATATAACTCCAATATGACTTGCAGTGACTATATCGACGATGGTGATTGGCATTTGAAACCAATGTCCCAGGAAAGACTGGTTTTGAGAAATTGCAGGCCAGGAAGAATTCTAGTCTACACCCTTTCCCTGCCTGGTAGAGTAGTGTCCTCCTCTCAATTGATCCATATAGGTTTGTAAGGGCATCATCACCGTATCAGATGTCTGTGAAGAGAGAATGACGTGACATGGGTTATTCGGTTGAGGATATACATTACCTCCAGACGAAGGAATTCTGTGAAGGGGGTAGCCCATGCCATAAAAATGACTCCCTCCATATGAAATACTAGAGGATGGATGGAGGTCCATCATGGGAAAAATGTTCGTAGGAAGTGACATAGCTGACGAAGAATATATGGACAAGGCGTAATAAGCATAATAACCACCCATTGGAACACTCACTCCTGAACAAGAAATACTAGGATTGGATCCATAAGAGGGGAGTCCAACCTCCCATTGTGAGAGTCGGTTGGGGGAGATGGCTCTTATCAAATGAATATATAGGAAATGGAGCCATCGTGCCCCCGGGTGTATGCAGAGGAATATTAAGAGGGAAATGATTAGAGACCCAAGGTTTCGATTGAGTATCATGGTTCTATATACCATTGTAAAACACGAACCGATTCGTCCCCATAAAATGAGCGAATGTCATGGGGGAGGTAGCGGTAAAAGAGGGAGTCCAAGGGGATCCACTATCCATGATAAACACTCACAACGTAATACAAAAATCCCAAGGTCAACTAATAGTCAAAGCGCACACCAAAATAAAATATAAAAAAGGCCAATATGCACACGAACGGGACAAAGTGGCTAAAAGGAGCCTCCCTCCCTAAAGTATGTATGCCTCTCCCAAGAGGGGCCTGAGAATCGATACTAAATATTNACTAATAGTCAAAGCGCACACCAAAATAAAATATAAAAAAGGCCAATATGCACACGAACGGGACAAAGTGGCTAAAAGGGGCCTCCCTCCCTAAAGTATGTATGCCTCTCCCAAGAGGGGCCTGAGAATCGATACTAAATATTGGAGGTATCATAATCATTTATAAGGTCCCTCATATCATAATCAACAAAGGAGAACCATATCCCAAGTCCGGTTCTTGAGGAGGGAGTTGTACTCCTCCTACATGGTGGATTCCCAATAGGGATTTCCAGTAGCCTCACCATAAGACTGTGGATCTGAAGACTGAACCAAGAAAAGATGTCTGGAGAGAAATGGCTCAGTAGCATTGAGTGCAGTAGGAGGCTCCTCGAAATCAGATCGATTCCTCCTAGTATCGGTTGGATCACCAACAAGATCCCCTGCATCCTGAAGAGTAGTCTAGGCCCACTTGGACCTCTGTTCTAGCTCTGCATATGCATATGGATGCACTGACTCTGCATCTGAATGTACTGAATCTGTATCTAGATCATTTGAATCCTTTGAATCAGAACCTTCATCTGAATAAGAGTCTGCTTGTGCATGCTCACCATCTCAGACAGGTGGAAGAATGAATGTGTCTAAATGCGGCTGTCGATGTACATGTGAGACACTTTCCTCGAATTGGACACTTCTCTCAATGATGACCCAGTCTGAGGAAAGATCAATAAGTATGTATCCCTTCACACCGTTTGAGTATCCAACAAAGATACACTCAGTGCTCTGTGGATCAAGTGCCTTCCTATTTTCAGAGGGAATCTGAGCCCATGCACGTGAACTGAAAATACGTCACTTTTGGTTTGAGGCCGCTCCAAGCCTCATAGGGGGTCTTATCCTTGACATATCTATGGGGAGATTTGTTTTGGATGTAAGTTGCACAATTAATTTCTTCGACCCATAATATTCGTGGAAGTGACTTTTCATGCAACATGGAAGATACCATCTCTTTTAGAGATCGGTTTTTCTGCTCAACAACTCTGTTTTGTTGCAGAGTATAGGGAACTGTGTGTTGCAAATGAATCCCCGCCTCATGAAAAATATTCTGGATCTCATGATTGACATACTCTCCCCCATTATCAGTTTAGAGCACTTTGATTTTCTTTCTTGCTGTGTCTCAACCAGGGCTTTGAAATATTTGAGGTGTTTAAAGACCTCTGATTTTTTCTTGAGAAAGTAAATCCATGTGAAACATGAGAAATCATCAACAAAAATGAGAACAAACCTTGATTTTTTGATTGACAGATGCGGAAAAGGGCCCATGAGGTCACTATGGATCAAATATAAAGGAGAGGAAGCTCTATGAGTCTTTCCTTTGTCAAATTTTTCTTGAGGGTGTTTTCCAAGAACACATCCCTCATAGATTCCTTTGGAGAAATGGATGTCTAGTAGACCATCAACCAATATTTTATTGCAAAGTTGTTGCATATATATGAAATTCAAATGACCAAATCTTTCATGCCATATCCTACTGCTTCCATCAACATGGGTAAGCAACAAAGAAAAATCTAGTTCAATAAATTTAGAAAATGTATACAATCTAGATTGATGATTTACCTCACCAGTAGAAACCCTGGAATTGGTTTGAATGTCATAGATGTCCATTGCATCAAGTGTGAATATGAATTTATTTTTGGTGTCATAATTCTTCATCGGATACATGGAGATAATATTGACGGAAATTTTGGGAACATGCAACACATTCTCGAAGCTTTCATTGGTGAGTTCAATCCTTCCTTTACCGGTGACCTCCACTGGAGAGTTGTCCCCCATCAGAATAGGAGAACCATTGCATGCATCCAATGAAGAATAGACTGCTTTTGTGTCCTCCATGTGATGTGATGCTCTTGAATCTACGATTCAAGCATCAAGAGAGGAGTTGATAGAAATCAAGGCATGGATAGAATTTCATTTCTTGGGATTCTGATCTTCTAGCTTCTTCTTCTTGGCACTCGGGGATGCAATCTCCAAGGTTGTTTTTATGAAGCATTTGAGTCATTAGATCTATTTTTTTTCTACATGCATGTGGATTCTGGATGGAATCCTTTATGGAAGTATGTGCATTTATCCCCTTTTCTTCCCTTTCCACCTTTTGATCTGAAGGCATCGATGAAGGGTTTTGAGTACCATTCCTTCTTCATATTTTCATGAGATTTCCTTTTGTCTTTATCTTTAGATTTATGATATTGATGGCTTCCATATTTCACAGTAAGTGCATGCACCTTTGGGCCTTTGATTTTTCCCATGTTGATGAGCTTGGTTTTCTCTTGTGTCAAGGATTCGATAAATTCCTTGAGAGAAGGCATCTTCTAGGTGATTCAGAGGTGAATTTGACCAAATGGAATGTGGATATGAACATAGAGAATTCATGACCAAGTTTGGAGAGACTGGTGTGAACCATTTGTTTCTCCTCCTCAGATTTATCAACCCCGCAAGATTTGAGTTGCGACAATAAATCCTTGTATTTTGTAAAGAAATATTGGAGATTGTCAAAGATTTTTGGATCCAATGTGAGAAATTCGACCTCGAGCATGTTTCCCCTCATCTCATCCTATTTTACAAATATCCCTTCCATGGTTTTCTAGGATTCATTGGGGGGTTTATAGGAATATATGTGAAAAAGGATATCGGGAGAAATGAGACTGCAAATTGTTCTAAATGCTTCATCCATTCGATTTAGATAGTTGTATTTTTCTATGGATGATGTCGGTTATGTCTCTATATTCATGGTTAACCTATACAATCCAATGCTTCGAAGATACATGAACATATTCTCTTTCCATGCAAAGAAGTTGTAAGGTGTAAGAATGAATTCTTTTGGAAATTCCATTTTCTGTTGTCTTCAATCTTTGGTACATGCAAAAATAATTTGGTGTAGCTTTTACTTATTAGTCCGTCGGCTCTGATACCATGTAAATGTGTTGAACCTACACAAAATAGATATAGCTAGAAAATACCACACACATTTGCAGATAGAAATTGAGAAAGAAGAAGCAAGAGAGAAAGAATGGAAGAATTCTCATTAACCGTAATGAATAATGAATAATTTACACATGATATACTTTGTATAACTCAACCAATGCGCACTGGAGGTGAAGACAATGAGCCATAGTGGTGTTCTAGAGTGATATGGACACACACCAACAGTTATGGGAGTGAATTTCCACCTAGTTTAGTCTCTCGGGCAGTTACGAGAGTGAACTGCCACCTAGTTGAGTTAACTAGTCTACTAGTCTTCAGTTAACCGATTGAAACAAAGTGAAGTGAGGAGGAGATCATGGAATCAAGGGTAATGTGCTAGTATGGTGATGATCCCAAGGACAATGCGCATTAGCTGGTGATGATCCCAATGTTGCATGGTGACAAAACCAATGCAACATCTAGACTCCACTCAACTAGTCAAACTGAAGTGAAAACTAAAGAGAATATTCTCCTTAAACTTTAGGATACTAGATAAAGGCTAATAAACATAGGAAAAAACTTAGGAAAAATAAATCCTAGGTGTGTGTGAAGTAACTCCAACAAGGACCAATCAGAAAACAGGAAAACGAATTGAACCACTTGCAACAAAGTTAAACTTTGGAAAAAAACATGAAAATTTTTGTCAACGCAAAAACAAAATCGTAGTCAACACAAAAACGATTTCTATAGTCCCGGACCGTAGGGACTAATAAGTAAAAACAACTATAATCTTCACCATATTTAAATTAATATCAAAGGGACTAATAAGTAAAAACAACTATAATCTTCACCATATTTAAATTAATATCAAATTTGAATAAGTAGAAACATCTATATTCTTCATATTTTTAATTAGGAGATGATCCTTATTTTGAAATGGTGTATATATCTCTTCTTATCAATATTTACTAAATAAGGAGATAAAGTTAATTTTTTTTTGTCGAAATACATTTACATTTTAATTTTAAAGTAGAGAACAAAACATTAACTTTGAGGTAGTTCCAAAGATCTACATCAATATTTACTAAATAAGGAGATAAAGTTAATTTTTTTTTTTTTGTCGAAGTACATTTACATTTTAATTTTAAAGTAGAGAACAAAACATTAACTTTGAGGTAGTTCCAAAGATCTACAAACATTGGTAGTTAATTTTTAGAGTTGTCCAATAAACTTAGAAGTTAGTTGTTTAGAGTCACGAGATTACGCAATGCTTCAATTGATAATCCCTTTAAAAAATAATAAGAATTTTCATCTTAACCTGTTCCCAACAACGTTTTCCTAATTAATGCACCTATAAAATGTATTTCAAAAACTCTATTTTACCACAAGTCGAACTTTAGTTATCCACAAAACCACCTTTAACTAGACAAAATTTTATTGTAATCCCTCAACCAAACAAAATCTTGTATTTATAAGATAAACACACAAATTCATACATTGTAGAGTCTATTAATCCATTTTCTCTCCAAATATGAAGATGTTATCTTATCCTATTGATAATAGGATATATATTCTTTAAAAATGGCACATTGATGCTTTTACTCCTTGCTTTGCTAATGTTCCTTTTAAAAGGATGCTTGGTGTTTTATCAATACACTATTAAATGATTTGCTTGAATGAGGGGTAAAACATGTTTTTAGGGGATTTGAACTTTGGTATAGAGAAGATATCACTTTTTTTTTTTTAATAAAAGATATTATGTATATATTACCTTAAAAAAATTGAAACAATACAATGATCATGTTCTTCCACCTGTTCCACCACAACAAGGAAATTAGAACAGGTGACGTGCATATATCTTAGAAGAACTATGAAGTATGAAATGTCAAGTGTCATGTTTAAAAGATATTACATATCTAGTATCATGCAACAAAAGTGTGACATGTCTAATAACATGCATCCAAGACTATAACCCATACCAACCAACAGGACATGGCTGTCATACACTAGAGAAATACAAAACTAACAAAAGTATGAAACTAGTTCTGGATATACAAAAATAAAAAAGGCTAGAGGAGTGGTGAACCCGAGCATCCATTAGAGCTATAGGTGAAGACAAATCTTTGTCCATAGGTTGGAAAACACGTTTTTTTCTGGAGTACATTCCAAAGAGTCTAACAAGAGGTCCATACATCAGTTGAGGGTATGTTGATTATGCAGTTTCTCCTCCATGTTCCGCCTCATATCAAATATCAGTTGGAGGTGGTCATCTGAGAGACTATGTTGATTGACATGAGGTTGCTCAATTTTCCCACCTATGCGTCGAGTCGTGTCTTCATCAAAATCTACATGTGGAATATCGTCCAAATCCGTTGTTAGAATTTCATCCAAGGCCATTCCAATGGTGGCATTTTGAGCAATCTAGTCTAACCAACTGGGGGGGATTTATTCTTCAATCAAACAAACACCCTATTCCAAAGGCATGGCTTGTGTATTGGTGTTGATATCCGGTCTTGGCATGTCTTCATAAGGCTGCAACATGAGGGGAGGGATTTCTTCGTCCATAGGGCAGCTTCCTGGGTCAGGCATGGTGTCGATAAGGGGTGGGGATGAGTGTGGAGTGTTGGGAAACGAAAAATCAAGCCAATTCTGGCCAGATCTGGTGGTAGGAGTCGAGGGCAGCGAGGGATCTAGGCTATTGTGCCGAGCAAGACAACTATAATATTGTGGCCCTCTTTTGGGTTTGCCACATTCTCTGGGCATAATGGCAGAAAGAACAGCTAAAGGTTTTGTGTGGATGAAATGAAAATTGAGGAGGGAGGCCAACTGAGTGATGGATAGCAGTGAGAGAGCCGAGATGACATAGTGTCCATGGATCGAAGCCTGGGAGAGTTGGGACGACGGATTTCTAATGGAATGAATGGAAGAAGGTGAAAGATGAAGAATGACAGAGTGCTCGAGGGTGCATACCTTCATAAAAGCAGAAGAAATGACTGTAAGGACCGCCATGAATGCCGAGGTGACTTCTACTCGATACTTTGTACCTGCTCCTTTAATCCAAAACTAGATCGCGAGGGGAGGCATTGAATTCCCGATGGTATTGCAGAGCAATACCATTACTTCTAAGTGAGAGCCCATCAGTCAAGAGGAATGGTTGTATGGATGGGAGTTGGGGGTATTAACTTCCCTCCCTGCATGTGTGCCACCTTTCTCCCCCTGACCAGTTGTCACCCTATCCGAGGAGGGAAGATCTCACTTTACCATCAAATCAAGATCTATTTACAATCTGATACAAACTTAATATTGTCAATTTTATACAAACATATTTATTGTGTTTTAAAATTGAATTAATATCATGATTAGTGTAAATTTATTTTAAGTCTAAATTTATCAAATGGAAAAAAAAAACTAAAACATAGATCTCTAGTTACTTAAAAATTGTATAATTAAAATGAATTTATGCTCATTTATTTTTTTCAAATTACAATAATTAATAGTCAAATTTTCGTATATATATTTAAAATAGATCTACCCAAAAATATTACACTTTTCATCCATATTAAAATGTAATTGTAACTATTTTCACACTTAATTTAATAATTATTTTTATAATTTAATAATTATTTTTATAGAAAAAATCACTAAAAAAAATTAATAATTTACAACCCAATTTTGATTTAGGTTACAATTTTAAGAATTTAAAATCTACTCTATGAACTTTTGACTCTTCATCTCTGCTTAAAGTATAAAGGGAAAAAAAAGGAAACCAATAATGAAGATAGTAAGAAGGGAAGAAAGAGTGAACATAATTCAACTTGGAATCCTCGAATCAAGGGTGTAAATACGTTGTAATTTTCTTTGAGATAAAAAGTAACAAATTTGTCTAAGTACGTGGCACTATCCTTGCAAAAGGAGTGTGACGCTGGGGCTTGGCGCAAGACGATTGAAGTTTGAGAAAGTTTGACAAGTTTAGCTAATGCCATGGTGATTCCTAGAATGTTACCAGGGGAAAATTTCACTTGAATCGATGAGATTTTGAGGTTAGAGGTTACATAGTAGGGAAATTCTATAGATCATAGCTCTCAACAAGTCAATAAAAAAAAATTGGTTTGAATTTGTTTATGGATTGTTTGGAAGATTGACAAAAGCCACATTACATGTCACGGTGTGGAGTACACTTTTTATTATTATTCAAAAAGTAAATGGATGGTTGTAAGGATTAGTATTTACAAATGTAATTTGGTAATTAATTAAAGTTAGATAAATTATAATGACAATGCAAGTGTAAAAACAATTAAATTATGGGTAGAGAGGGAAAAAAAGAATTAAATAAAACAAAAAATTTGAAATAAGAAAGGAAAGGAGAGAGATGAGTGGGAACTAAAAGGTCGTTCTCTTAGCCTTCCAATTACCCTTCATCTCTCCTATATATCCTTATGACTTGAATTTCAAAGGGTCTTTTGGCCAAAGAGGGGAGTATGCAAAAATAGCCAAGTGTTGCATTGTAACCAGAGATTGTTAGAATAAGAGAATTGAGCAACCATTGAATGTAGGTTTTTCGATTTGGATTTCTAGGGTAAACAAGGTGTACATTATGTCTTGAATAGTCTAAATATTTTTGTGTTATGTAAATTTTGAATTAATTGTGGTATGAAAGTTTTGTAGAAATTTCCATGCATTCAATTGTTTCCCAAGCTTATTTATTAGTGCAATTTATTTGGTGTTCCTATATATTATATATGTTTCTTGTGTTTATTTCATTGGGGTGAGAATACATTCTTAGAGGTAGTTCTGCAATTTTCCTTCATGGTTTCATTCTACATGAGAAAATGAAGAGCACCAATAGCTTTATCTTTTCCACCATTTGATGCACTAAATTGCTTCGATAGTTTCTTTCCATATAGGCTTAGAGTATTGTATTTTGAATTGAACGTGTATTGACACATAGTTGGGATTAACCATTTAGAATTTTAGAGGTTGATATGTTGCTGACAAATAAATCATCATCCATTAATCCTTTGATTTCACCTTGATCATAGCACCACAATAAAACAAGTTAGGCCCACAATAAAACTAGAAATAAAACCATTATTTATGCTTTCCTTGTGACAGACAAAAGAGAAACTAACTCAAAATCATGATTATTATTTCCATTGTTAAATGGTTGATGTGTGAAGGATACATTGAGAATAGAGGCATTGTATCCATTTTGAATATAGGTTTCTCTACATAAGACCAACAACAAAGACTGGAAGTTAATTCCGCAGAGGATCTGTATTAGTGAAGTGAGTGGGATATAAGTCCCTCATTTAAAAATAATAAGGTATCAGAGAAGTTGAATCCTTGATCATGATCCAGATGCCAAATCTTTGAAGAGAAAGCAAACTCAACATGGATAAAAAAAAAAGAGAAATTTTGGAATACTTGCATGTCATCAATGTACAACTTCAAGAAGAGAACAAACACCTGGAGGAGAAGGTCCAAATGTATCACCAATATATGGCAGAGACGGAAAAGATCCTTGAGAACTCTATAAAAATTGTCATTGTTGAAGAATCGATTTGATGAACATAGAGTCTCCCTCACTACGATTATGCCAGATTGGAAAAAAGGCAGAGTGTAGCTTGTGAATGTTGAAATATTGTCTGCAAAGAGTATTTTATTTACTATTGAGTTATTATTCATCATATTAATCCCCTTTTGTGGATTGATCATGTCGAGTTTTGTACTTAACCAAATCCCCCTTTGTGGATTGGTCAAACCCTAATTGTATTATGCTAATTAAGAATTGAACCCCCAGGCCTAATTAAAGTGGTTTTAACCACTAAGAAGAGAATTTGGCCCTGCCCATTGAAGAGACACCTTTCCAGCGCTTGGCATCTAGTATAAATAAAGGAGGATGGCACCTCATTTGTTCACTCAATCATTCACTCATCAAGTGTGCAAGTTTGAAGAGTTGTAACTGGGAGAATGAAGAGAGAGGCGCATTTCTCAGTGTTGAATATTCTCTAGTGTTTTGATTATTGTCTTGGCATTGTATTCACTATCTATATTAAGGAAGTTTTTACTTGGTTTTCTCCCCCATGAGGGTTTTCCAGGATAAATGTTGTGTATCTTGTGATTTTGTTTCTCTCAACGATCCTATCTATGCTATTGTTATCTAGTAAATTGAAAATAAACCTAATAGTAGCTCAAAACTTAACATGGTTTCAAAGATAAGCTTAAGAGAGAACATTTCATTGGAAAGCAAAAACGTCATTGTTGTCGTACAAGAAAATTAGGGATTTTTATTGAAGAGGAATTTCATTCTAAAACTCCTTAAGGAAGTGTGCCCTAGCCTAGTGAACTCATTGGCAACTTGAGCACACTTTACCAGTAGACATAACTCCTGTAAAGTGAAACCCTAGTTTTAACTGGTACCAGAAAGCCATAATCAACACCAGAAGTACCAGTCCATATTTCCACAGGTCAAATTTGAAATGGAAAAATTTGTATGCACTTTCATTTTTTGGTCATTTTCCCAGCACCAGGTCAAGACGTCTGGGCTTGTTGGCAAGTTAAAAGGTGTGGATAACTTCCGTTCCTAGAAGTACAGGGTTTCACTCATTCTTGAAGAGAATGATATTTCGATATTTATCAAGAAAATGTACCATAACCTACAGATGCTACAGCTAAAGCAAAGCACCTGAAGGATATGGTTAGGGCCAAAATAATCATTTTAGACTCTATCAAGGATCACTTGATCCCTCAAGTGGCATATAAAGATACCCCAAAAGAAATGTTTGATGCCCTAACCAGATTGTATGAAGGAAGAAACATTAACTGGAAGATGAACTTTAGAACTCAACTCAAGAATACAAAGATGCAGAAAGGAGAAACAATCCATGAATATTTCTCTAGAATATCCCAATTCAGGGAACATCTAGAAGAAATTGGAGATACCCTAGATTTTATCGGACAAATCGGTAAGTGCAGACACAAACAAATCTCCCTAGTTTCACCCCAAAACTAGAACAAAACAAGACAAAATATAAAACTTTTCGTAAGTTTTAATTATCAAGCATACTAACTAACAAGAGATAAATGGCATACCTTTTAAATGTCATTTGTCCTTACTAGTGTCATCCTCGCTCCATTCCAAGGATTATGGGATGTTGAAACTATAAAACTACACAAGCCAACGAAGTGAAAGAAACAACGTATACTCAACAAAACCTATGTATGTGATCAACGAGTCATACAATAAAATAAGAACAATTTTATGGGAAAGAAATATATTGTTGTATTAAATATATGAAAAGGATAATACAACCAATGCCTTGATGTTGTAAGGTCCCTTTCAATAGTTCCTTGCTTCCCACACACTTCTGCTCCACGGATTCTGAGATCAACAATCTATCTTGACAAAGCAAAGCCCAAAGCTACAAAAATGGCTCAAGCTCACACCAAAAGCTAGCCAACTCAATCCAAGCTAATTTGCCAAGCTCCAAAAACAACTAAATCTCCCCATGAGAACTCCTCTCCTTTTATAGGTTGAAAAGGATAGGGTGAGGAGGTTAGGATGATCCCAAGAGATCAGGGAAGCGTCTCAGATCTAAGTCGATTGGAGGCCAACTCACCCTCTAAGCTTCTCTTCTAGAAGAATCAAGAAGATGCTCTTTTTCCTTCGTACGAAATTCGTCGCACCCTTAACACTAATCAAACTACGATGACGTCATAGGCCATTATGGTGAAACCTGTGACGATCCATTTTTCTAAGCTTTTTGACAAAGGAAAAGTATAATTCCATCTCTTTGGGAAAATGTATCTTCATTCTTCTTCAGGGATTCATGCCATTTATCCTTCTCAAGACAAAGGATAGGTTTACATCATTAATGGTCATAGGGGTGATGAAAATAATCTGTAACACTAGATGAATATGAACTCATAATGACAACTCTTAATGGTCTCACAAGACCTTGGGATGCATTCATCCAAACCATTTGTGCCAGAAAGGAAAAACTACAATTTGATAGTCTTTGGGAAGAATGTGTTCAAGAAGAAGCAAGAGTAGCTAAACGAGAAGAAATATTATTAAGGGATGACGATCAAGATTTATATACTCATACTAAAGGAAGAAAGAGAAGGCCTAACTTCAACAAAGAGACCCACCCACATAAGGATTCTCACTCCCCAAACAAATTCATCCATAAAGAATCTCACCCTCCAAGGAGATTCCAGAAGTTTAAGAAAGGTCAAAGAAGAGAAAGAGATTTATCCTCTTATCAATTATACCATTGTGACAAGATGGGACATACTGCTAATAATTTTCCATCTATAAGAGAAGAATACATGAAGAGAAACAAAATGAACCATTCCCATGCATTTGAAGATCAAGAGCCACCCACGAATATGTTTAAAGAAAATATTGAAGACTATGTCTTAATATCTTCCCTCTCAGGATCAATATTACATGGAGAGGATACTTGGATCATAGGTAGTGGTTCTTCAAAGAACATGACAAGTCAATGAGACATTATCTCTAGTCTTATCGAAAAGAACTTTACCTGGAAATTTACACTTGGAAATGATTACCAATACCCTATCAAAGTAGTGGGAGAGTCCAATTACAAACTTGATTCAGGGACCCCAATGAAGATGAAGGATGTACTATATGTACCAGGTTTGACAAAGAAATTTCTTTCTATCTCAGCTTTAGATAAGAAAGGATGTAGCATTGCATTCATAGATGGTGAAGTCGGCATGTTTCCTAAAGGAAAAACCATCGAAGATGCAATAGTTATCGGAACATAAAAAGGTGGCCTGTATAAATTAAGGTCACTCGGAAGCAGCCTTGACACACTCCATTGGGAGTCCATGTGAACTTTGGCATAGAATACTAGCTCACATCAACTATAAAGCATTACCATATGTGAGCAAGGAAGTTACAGGTCTACCAGAATTCAAGGTTGACCATGAAGGTGTGTGAAATCGATGTGAAAAAGGAAAGAACATAAAGAACTCTTTCCCGAAGAGTAGAATTAAAGCAGAAGGAGTCTTAGAGCTCATCCAATCAGATGTATGTGGCCTAATTCCATCAACCTCCATTAGTGGGTATGCATACTATGTATCATTTATTGATGACTATTTTCTCAATACTTGGTTTTACTTTATGAAATCAAAAGATGAAGTGTTTGGAAAATTCAAGGAATTCAAAGCCTTGATAGAGAATCTCTCGAAAAGAAAGATCAAGAAACTTAGGTCAGATAATGGAGGAGAATGCACCTCAAAAGAGTTTGTAAAATTTTGTAAATATGTCGAGATTAAGAGGGAGCACATAAGTCCCTACAATCCTCAACAAAATGGTGTAACAGAAAGGAATAACAAAACTATAATGGAAGTTGTGAAGACTATGATCCATGATCAAGATATTCCAATGCACTTATGGGAAGAAGCAACAAGGAAAACAATGTATGTACAAAAAATATTATCCCATAATGCACTTGGGTTCAAAACCCCCGAAGAAATGTTCTCCAGAAAGAAGCCAGAAGTAAGCCATCTCAAGATATTTGGTTGTCCAGTGTTTGTACACATTCCAAAAGAGAAGAGAACCAAGTTGAACCCTTCAAGAAATAAGGGAATATTTGTTGGATACTGTGAGGTCTCAAAGGCCTTCAAAATTTATATACCAAGTTACCATCACATTGAGATCAACATAGATGTAACCTTTGATGAATATGTAACACTCAATAAATCAAGGAGATCCCAACTTGAAGAAGTATATGAAGAAGAACTTGTAGCTCCCAGAGTTGCAGAACCAGTAAGGGAAGTCATAGTTTCCCTTGATGATGAGATTCATGAAGATCATGATATGTTAGAATCTCAAGAACCTCCCCAGATGATGATCTTTCACAAGAGAAACCCATATTGGGCAAGGGAGCTTATTCAAGATGGATCCCCATAACGTATCATGAGACAAGTCAAGAAACACAAACCATTCTCCAGTTATATGGATTTGATGTGTGATCTCTTAGAGAAGGAGCCTACTTGCTTTGAAGGATCGATTCAGAAGAAAGAATGGGCAGATGCAATGACAGAAGAATACCAATCCATTATAAAGAATGATGTAAGAGAAATAGTTCCTAGACCAAAGAGAAAAGATCTTGCATATTCCAAATGGCTATATAAGATAAAACATGATGCCAATGGAAGTATTGAGAAATATAAAGAAAGGTTTGTAGCTCATGGATTTTCTCAAAAGGAAGGCATTGACTATGAAGATATGTTTTCTCTTGTATCAAGATACACTTGTACCAGAACCATCATAGCCCTTGCAGCTAAGGTGAAGTGGAAGTTACACCAAATGGATATGAAAACAACCTTCTTGAATGGTGTCATTGAAGAAGAAGTGTATATAGAACAACCCCAAGGGTTTGAAGTTGAAAATAGAAAAAATCATGTATGCAGATTGAAGAATGCTCTGTATGGATTGAAGGAAGCTCCTAAAGCTTGGTATGGAGGAATTGACAGTTTCCTGATGAGCCTGGGATTTACCGGGAGTAAAGATGATTCTAACCTTTACTTCAAGATTATGAATGATGAGCATGTTATATTTCTATTGTATGTGGATGACTTATTCTTAACTAGAGAAGAAAATCTCATCACTAATTGTAAGAAGAATCTCACTACAAAACTTGAGATGAAATACCTAGGCCTAATGCAAAATTTCTTAGGTCTTGAGGTTTGGTAGAGCCTAGAGAAGATCTTCCTTAAACAAGGGAAGTATGCAGTTGAAATACTAAAGAGGTTTGATATGTTGGACTGAAAATCCATGAATACACCCATGGAAACTAAGTTGAATCTCCTGGTTGATAGTTCGTCACAATTGGTTGATGCTACACTGTACAGACAGATCATTGGATCATTGATGTATCTGACGAACACTAGTCCAAATATATGTTTTATTGTGAACACCTTGAGTTAGTATCTGGTAGAGCCCATATGTGTTCACCTTGTTTTTGCAAAACATGTGATGAGATACCTTAAGGGAACATTGGACTTTGGTCCCTGCTACAATGGAGATCAAGACTTCAGACTGATTGGTTATACCGATTCAGATTGGGTTGGAAGTGTTTCTAACGGAAATAGCACTTCAATATGTTGTTTCAATGTGGGGTCAGACATGACTTCATGGTGGAGTAAGAAGCAATCTAGTATTTCTCTCAGAACAACATAAGCGAAATACATGGTTGCATGTTCCGCCAGTTGTGAAGCGATATGGCTACAAAAATTTTTGACAGGTCTATTTGATCTAGAGATGGAAGAAACCATGATTCTATGTGATAAATAAAGATGCATAAAGATTAAAGAGAACCATGTTTTCCATGACAAGTAAAAGCACATAGAAATACAGTATCACCACATTCGTGATATGGTGCAGAAGGGATCCATAAAGCTCCAATATGTTGGCACAGATGAGCAAGTTGCATATATGTTGACCAAGCCTCTGTCTCGTGTAAAGTTTGAGCACTTTCAATACAAGATTGGTATAGTTCGAAAGGACCTCCCTCAAAAGGGGGAGTGATTTTGATGATACTATGGTATCTTGACCAATAACGGGTAGCTCAATTATGATTTTATATCCTAGGGGAATGATAATCCCTGGACATATCTCGAAGTTCCAGTAAGGAAGGCCTGTCAAGGTACCTGTGCATGTATATACTAGCTATGGTCAGTAGTGGTAGCTCCGTTAGGATTTTTATAATCCTAGGGAATCTTATGATTCCTAGGAAGATCCCAAAGGTCTGGTAAGGATGGTCTGTTAGAGTACAACGTGGTAGCTCTGTTAAGATTTTATATCCTAGGGAATTTTATGATTTCTGGGAAGCTCCTTAGGGACTATCAGAGTACCACAAAAATGTTTTAACACCCACCTCATTTTATTTCCCCATGATGATGATGATGTTGTTGCTCCAGCCTTTGTGTTGTGATGATGTTGTTTCTCCAGCGTTCATTTTATGATGATGTTGTTGCTCTAGCCTTTGTGTTGTGATAATGTTGTTGCTCCAACCTTTGTGTTGTGATGAGGATGTTGTTGTTGTTGATTTTATTGATGATGATGATGTATTAGTGTTATACTAATTCATGTTGATGCAAATGATGATGATGCTACTTCAGCTCCATGTTGTGAATGATGATGAGAAAAACTTCCGATGATTTATAGACATGCTAGTCAATGTTTCAGATGTTGTTGATGTTGTTGCCCTCTCTCTCTCTCTCTCTCCTGATGATGTTGTAGAATACCCTTATTGTTAAGGGGGAGTGTTGAAATATTGTAACTACAAAGAGTATTCTATTTATTATTGATTTATTATTCATCAGATCAATCCACTTTTTTGGATTGATAATGTTGGGTTTGTACTTAACCAAATCCCCTTTTGTGGATTGGTTAAACCCTAATTGTATTATGCCAATTAAGAAGTCGACCCCCAAGCCTAATTAAAGTGGTTTTAACCACTAAGAAGAGAAGTTGGCCCTGCCCAGTGAAGAGACACCTTTCCAGCGCCTTCCAACTAGTATAAATAAAGGAGGCTAGCACCTCATTTGTTCACTCACTCATTCACTCATCAAGTGTGAAAGTTTGGAGAGATGCAGTTGGGAGAGAAGGAAGAGAGAGGCGCATTTTTCAGTGTTGGATATTCTCTAGTGTTTTGGTTATTGTCTTGGCATTGTATTGGCTATCTACATTAAGGAATTTTTTGCTGGGTTTTCTCCCCCATGAGGGTTTCCCATGATAAATGTTGTGTATCTTGTGATTGTGTTTCTCTTAGTGATCCTATATATGCTATTGTTATCTATTAAATTGAAAACAAACCTAATAATAGCTCAAAACTTAACAGTGAAATTGGGAGAGAAGGTCATTTAGATAGATAGCTAGTAGGAGGAGAGACTCACTCAGATGATGACTCAACTACACCAAGAATTGACAGAGAAGGAGAAGTCACTGGAGAAGCTACGTGAAGTTGTACAAGAGAACTAAGAAGTAAAGAAACCTTCCATTTCCACTATCAAAGAAAACACCATGACCAAGAAAATCATGGTAAGCTCACCTTCATACCATTCTCAAAGCATTTTGGTGAATTTGAAAATCATAAGAGAAGTATTGGTTCGAAATTGCTAAGGAAAATGGGCTATGAAGGATAAGGGTTAGAGAAGATAAGAGAAGACATCATAAGACCTATTGTATCTCAACAAAGTGCTAAACATGAATTCCTAGTTTTCAATGGAAGAGGGGAAAAGGTCACGAACAACAGGATCACATTTGCGAAGGAAAAAGAAATGGAAGAATTGTCTTGCTCATCAATAGAAAGAGAAACAACAAATGAAGAGGGCACCACACCACCACTCCATCCTTCTTATGGCATATCGCAAAAGGGAAATGACGAGGAAAGTGAAAATACTTAACCTGCACCAACACTTAGAAGAAGTGACAAGAAGATCAGTCAAAAAAAGAAGAATAAAACCAAGAGGGATACATCAAACAAGGCATCCCTTGTTTGTCACTACTGCAATAAGAAAGGCCATAGTATTTTCAGTTTTCGATACTCAAAGGTATGTTCATTATGTGAGAAGAAAGGATATGAGGTGGAATCTTTTTGGG
>SNQJ01S0011821.1:0-22585 GCA_010110895.2 Picea sitchensis | reverse complement strand
TAAGGTGCTCGGGGGTGGCATTTGTGTCTATGGTTGGGTGAAAATATTGAGATATTTTATATGGTGAAATGAGCACATCTATTATTCTTTTAGGTTATGGGCCCACACTCTCTTGAAACAATTTAACCAATGGAAGGTAGATTGGGAGGATTTGCTCAGTTGCAATTGCAGTTGCAGTCAAATATTTTTGCTGCAACATAGAAACCCTAACCCTCGTGTTAAGGAACCTTAAGTGAAGCACTTGACCTATTTCATGGATAAAATATTGTGCCCTAGCCTAGCGCACCTCTTGGTACTCTCAGCAAGCCAAGGCATCAATTTTGAATTTTTGGTCAAAGTCAAAGGTTGACCAAGTCAAATTCAAATGTTAACCGAGTCAAATATTTCATGACTTACTCTATGAAGTCAGAAAAGAAGTTAGAAGAGGTTTCTAACTTCAAAGCATGTAAGACAAGGATTGACCTCATCCTTGCCAAGAATAAAGTGTTGGATATTGTGAAAGGAAAGATCATGGAACCATAGTTTGAAGTAGAAAAAGAGAAGGAACCTCAGAAGGTGGCAGTCATGAAGACAAAAGACCTAGCATGAAGAAAGTGTATGTTGTGCCCAAGAGAGATATACTGAAAGGAACATTATGAGGTTTACCAATCCTCTAGCACCTAAACCTCTAATCCAGTAAAGTCATTCTATGGTTTACTGTCACAAATGGGTAACAAAGGTATGTAACTATACATGTTCTTTTAATTTGTATCATTAGCATGAGTATGTTTGCAGGGAATGTACAAGGGATATTGTTCAAAGCAGTGATCTTGGATTCAGTGCATTCATAAGATCAACACACTCTTCAGGTTTACTTGATATATATTTGGTTGTTATGGAATTATGAACTTCTAGTCAAAGTTATAAGCTAACTTTAGTCAAGATCTTATTAGGTTGATATCATATTCTCTAACTCAGTTTTATGTCAAGAAATCATATTACCTTGGATATTTATTTTGCTTCTTGTATTGTTTTGGGCAGGTACCCTTGTGAAATATGTTGACAAACCTTTGATGAACAATATTTGTGGAAGTCATCAAAGAATAAGTTTATAAGGATGGCATAATGATTGCAACAACTGCTAGTTGGGAAGAAACCATAATAGGCTTGTGACACTTTGCAGAAAGAACAAAGAGGTGCAAGAGATGGAAACATGGAGTCTCTTAGATAGAGGGAATTGGTTGCATAATTCCAAAAGCATGCAGTCTTAGAATAAATACAAGGAAGTTATAGATATTTCTCATTCAATCATGAAGCCATAATTATGAGGGAGCTAATCCCCAATGATATGGTCCATTGAAGAATATGTGAAGAATTATAAATGGAATCTTTGATATATACAAGGTGAGATTCGTGGCTAGAGGGTTCTACCATAAGGAGGGAGAAGACTATGCTGAAATCTTGTTCTAGTAACCATGTATACCTCTACATGAGCCATTATATCTCTTGCAGTATCCATGGGTTGGAGTTTACATTAGATGGATGTAAATATTGTTCTTCTCAATAGAGTAATAGAAGAAGAAGCATATGTAGACAAACCTCAAGGTTTTGAGGTATACTAGAAAGAGACCCATGAATGCAGATGGAAGAATACTTTGTATGGATTCAAGAAACTTGGTGAAGAGCCTCTAATGTACAACAAAATCATGGTGAAAACTTCCTATGACATAAGAAGTGTATCGAAATAGTCCTTCAGTAGTCTAGGATAATGGATTGCAAATCCATGGAAAAATCCCATGATGACAGATATAAATAAGTTGAGATACTTTGATCTAGTAGACTCGTCCCTGTATCAACATTTGAATGGCTCGTTGATGAACTCAGTTGAATATTTTCTTTGCTGTAAAAATACTTCTAGGTGGAACCTTGCCATGAGAATTGAATAATTGCAAAGCATGCATTGAAATGTCTTTGTGGGATGTTTGAGTTATGATATACAACTGCTTGGATTTATTGATTCATATTGGGAAAGGAGTACAAATAACAAAATAAGTGCTTCTTGGATATGTTTTAGTTTGATAGTTTCCATGATATTATGGGACAGAAGGAAATAGAAGTTTGTTGAACTCAACATTGCAGAAGAAGAATATATTGCAGATTGTGATGCTTGTATGGAAGCATTATGGATCCATAAGCTAGTTTCTTGACTGTATGATCAGGTGTTGGATTTGACCGTGATATATTGTGATAACCAGGGTTGTGTGAAGCTCTCATCGAACCCGGTGTTCCGTGACAAGTCGAAGAACATTGAAATCAAGTATTATTTTCTCTGTGATAAAGTCCAGATGATAAAGTCCAGAGGGGAGAAGTAGTTCTCAAGTATATCTCCACTGATGAGCAGATAAAAAATATTTTTGTAAAGCCTCTATCCAAGATGAAAAGTTGTGTACTTAAGGGACAAGTTGGACTCGTGGATATGAATTCCTTATTGGAAAGGGAAGTGATTACTCCCCTGGTTGGGAGGGAGAACTGATATGTTATTGATATATGGATACTGATTTTCCAATTTGGAAAATGGTCAAGGTTGGGCAGTCACTTTCCAGTTCAGAAATTGGTCCAAGATTTCTTATGAACAATCATTTTCCAGTTCAGAAAATGGTCCAGAATGGACAGTCATTTTCGTAACGAAAATGGTCCGATAGATTGTTGATGTACCATAGACAATGATTCTCCTTTTGGTCGGTGTGGAGGAATGGTCTAGGACAGTCATTCTCCTTCTCAGTCACTTTGATAAGTGGTCAAGCAAAATGGTCCACCTCTCTGGGCAGTCATTCTTTCGAAGTTCACAGTTGTGAGTAGTTTTGAAGAATGGTTGTTATAGCAAGATTTGCCTCAACATTGTTATCTTACACATAGAGCCTTTTTCCATTTCCCTAAGCAAACTTGTCATCCTTTTTTGATGAATCCAAAGCTAAAATGCATAGTTTTTCACATATATGTACCCTATCTACTATAGAGCATACATATATGCAAGTTGCTCCACTACAGCCCGTGTACATCGAGATTTGTGCCAGAAAATACAAAAATGAAGTCGGGTTTCCATGTCACGACATGAGATCTCTGATCCTTGGCCTTCCATATACTGGAAACATCCTGACTCGGTCCTTCAGTTGAATTTTGAAGGCTATAAGAACAAAATTCCGAGCTATGGAAAAAAGGAGAAAGCATTCAACTTTGAGAGTAAAGTTACTTTGGAGAAATTACTTTATATTGAGTCTGCATCCCTTTGTCCCTCAAGGCTGAACACAGTGTTCAACCCGCAAGCTCTTTCCCTATTGTTGAGAGAACCTCATTGTCTCTTTTCTATGATCTTTCCTTTGGTGGAGGATTGAAGTGGTGGAGGCCTAGTTGGAAGGAACTTGGTTTCTTGGTTTCGAACTGTGCCGACACGGAAGTTTGTAATGTTTTTGCTTCTACTAATCATTTATTAATAGAAATACTCCTTTCTCATCCAATTGGTATCATGCAAATATATGATTATTATCCAGGGGAATATTTGTAATGTTTATTAATGGATTATGCTATCTAATGTGCTAACCCCTTTATATTATCACTATATACTTGCATTAATTTTTTGTTGAGAACTTGTTGCAGGTACAAAGATTTGGTTCAAAGTACTCAACAATGGAACATCATCAAACGTTGGAACGAGGTAGGCTTCTTTCTTATCTCGCTTGCACATTGGTTTATATAACATATGTTGGAATTGAGTAGATTTCTACAATCATACCTATCTGTTATGGTTTACCCTAGCCATAGAGAGTTTTTCCCTCGTAACAGAATTGGCGACTCCATTGGGGAGAGATCTTCTTTCTAAGGGTTGAAGTACTTTTTCTCCTTGCATTTCTCTTTTTCCTTTGTGTTTCTTGTCGTATCATTGCTTAACAGATTATGTTCACTCTGGGTCTAAGTTTTCACCCTTTTGCACTTGCCTGGCCTTGTTTCCAAGCCTATACGCGCCTTTTGCCTTGACAGTCGTGTATACACATGTGTTGTCTCACTACAAGTTGCATGTATACGCATTGTTTTCCTGAACAGTCACGTATACCACTTTTCCTTGCCTGTTTGCTTGGTTTTGTGATTGTTGGGTGGGATTTGATGATTGTTGAGCCTTCTTAGGTCTCTATAGTGCCTGGTGAGCTTCTCTAGGTTGATAGGAAACTTGTTTGGAGTTGAATTTTTGGGCATAGTCTTTCTCATCATTTTTCATTTTTGATTTGTCCTTGAACTCTGGGTTGTTGCTTGGTTGCTTGGTATTATTCTTGAGTCATTTCGTTGATACACAATAGAATTTATATCTCGGGTTTCTTTTCAGTCCATGCATTTTCTCTTTAATATATTGAAAATACGAAAAAATTGGCATTTTACATTGCATGGCATTTTTTTTCTTCTGAATCTTTATCATTAGCTTAGTGAATTTAGTGAAAGATTGCATTTTACTTCTGAATTGCAGAGTTGAAATTGAAAATTGCATTGTTTTTATATGCATATCATTCATTGAAAAATTAAAATTAGACTTTGCATTATATTTATATTTGTTTTCTTGCAGAGTCATAATATCATGAGTTTCACTTCCATACCCTTTTGAGTAATCACGGCCAATAAAATTTACGTTTTAAACTAAAATTGATTAGTCACGGTTTTATTTTTAGGGTGCACAAACTAGTCTAGGATTTAGTGCCTTGGGATAGGATTTTGTGAGTAAACTTCTCCAAGGAAATTAAATCAACATATGTGTTTGAGACAAGGAGTTGAGAAGTCCATTGTGTAATTGGTAAGATCAGAAGGCTCCACTCACACCGTAGTTAATCATGAGGTTGCACGAAGTTAGTTGAAGGGATAACCCCCAGATACGTGCCTAGCATCAGAGATATTTCTGTGGATTTGTTCATATTTGGGGATCTTGCTAGTACCCATACCTCTGTGAGAGGCGGTGCTTTCAAGGTTTCAGGCTTTGCTACCTTGCCCATGTGCATCAGTTATACAATTGTTTATTAGTTGCTTGACTTAGGTATCTCATAGGTTACTTGCAGGGGTTATTCTGCTTGTACCCTAGGTCAGATAGGGGTCGGACATCACACAACCTTTATGTAAGATTACCTCTCCGGGGGGATTTGACCGACTGGTTTTTAAGCCCACGAGGGCCCCTATAACTGACTTTGTTACCTCCAAACTTTAGCAGGGAGTCTCGACTCCCTCTTGGACAAGACATACCTTCTTTAGTGAGGGAGGTCACTTAGCCACTTTAGCCCCTTTTCATGCATATTGGTCGTTTGACTTTTGGTATGCTCTTTGACTACTAGTTTGCCTTAGGAGTCTCTTTTGGGTTTCATCATCATGGATAGTGGAGATTATTTTTATCCCTCATTTAATGCTACACATCCCATGATGCCTACTCATTTCATGGGGATGGATCCGTCCGCTTTTTATAATGGTATGTAGAATTATAATACTCAGTCAATGCCTTGGGTCTCTAATCATTTTTCTCATGGTATGTCTGATATGTCATTGCACTTTCCATCCTTTGTCTCACCTCCTTATGTGAATACAAGTTTTGGGTCTGGGGGAAATACCTCCTTCTTATCCCTCTTTGTTTGGTGGGAGTCATATGCTTCAAATACCTCTTACAGTAGGAGGTTCGAATATTCCTTCCTATGAATCCACTATGCGAGAAGTAAATGCCCAATTAAACAATCATTCTACTTGTTACACTCTCTCCACTTATCCTTCTTCCGCTATGTCGATTCCTATGAACAATTTTCCCATGGCGGAATTTCATCTGCCCTTTGGTTTTCATCTGGGGGGAGTTATTTTTATAGTATGGGAAATCCCCCTCACGAAGTCCCTTCATCTGGGGGCAACACATATCCTCACATGAGTAGCCCTTGTCATGTCGCTTTCTCTTTGCAAGAGACTTCCTCAGTGTTGATGCCCTTACAACCCTTTATGAATCAGTATGGAGGAGGATACTATACTACTAGATAGGGACAGGGTGTAAACCAGGATCCTTCATGGCCTGCAATTTCTATAAACCAATCTTTCCTTGGACCTTGGTCTCAAATTCCGCAATTCAGTACCGCCACTAGTGCAGCCATTTCATGTCATACTGGAATTATATCACCAACCTCTGCTAGTCATGTTGGAGATTGGTTGACAACCTCTGCGAGTCATGTTGAATACCTACAACCAACCACTGCAAGTCATGCTGGAGGCACATATCTGGTCATTTCTAGTCACATTGCACATACATCACCAACCTCTGTTAGTCATGTTGGGGATCCATCACCAACCTTTTCTAGTCATGTTGAGGATTCATCACCAACCTCTGCTAGTCATGTTGGAGATTTACTACTAGTCTCTGCAAGTCATGATGGGAGCATGTCACCAGCCACTGCAAGTCATGCTGGGGGAATTCATAGGATTAAGAAGCCTAGACATCTCAGACCTAAGCCTAGATTCCTTTGCAGGACTTGTGAAGGAAGCCACCTTACTCGTTTGTGTCCTGTTACTGTTGGGATACCAGAAGCGTGCGGCTCACCAAAGGGCCCTTCGGGTTCTGAGGCATCTATGGGTTCACAACACTTTGCTCCTCTTTTGGTTGATACAACAGTCATGTCGATGAAATATTCGTCTGACACCCATTTTCCTTTAGGGGTTGATGCGTCATTTGACCTTGTTGTCTCACATCCCGTTCAACCTGTGGTCGTGTCGATGCAATCTTAAATAGACACATCTCTTATGTCTAGGGGTGATGCGTCTCTTGACCTTGTTTTCTCACATATTTTTCAACCAACGATCGTGTCAATGCAATCTTCGACCGACAACACTCCTATTTTTTTGGGTGATGCACCTCTTGACATTGTTGTCTCGCATCCTATTCAACCAATGGTTGAGAAAGTGGTTGTATCGATGCAATATTCAATCATCCCCACTCTTTTCTTAGAGAGTGAAAAGTCTAAGGAAGAGGTCGCGCCAATGCAACTTTTGGTCGATCCCTCTCTTCTGGTTCTGGTTCTATACCTTCTATGCCATGTCCTTAGCACTTCTAGTAGTTCACCTTCTGAATAAGAGAGAGTTTTACTCTTCCTGAGTTCTCTCCCTCCAAGTCTTAACGAGGTTCCCTTTGATTGAGATGGTCTGGTGGGGTATCCAATGCCTCTGCCTATGTATTTTCTACGAAGATACATTATCCGATACAATACAAAGACAATAACCTCCGTTAGAACTTTTCCCTCCTTGACTTGGAGAGCTTTGGGTCTTCCCAAGCTTGTGTCGATTCTTCATAAGATACCAACATTCAACAGAAGGTCTGCATGGGAGCCTTGGCCTCCCCCATGACTTTCCACCTAGAATATATCTAACGAGTCTGAGTTAAGCTATTTTCCGACTCGTTCAAAAAAAGCAAAAATATTGTCGAGTGATTTGTCCCTTTCACACTTGTTAAATTGGACTTGAAAGGTCGTGAGTCTTAGTTAAGCTATTTTCAGACTCCTTTTCAAAAAGTGAAAATATTGTCGGGTGATTTGTCCCTTTCACACTCGTTAAATTGGATTTGAAAGGTCGTGAGTCTTAGTTAATCTCTTTTCCGACTCGTTACCAAAAATAGAAAAGATCGTCGAGTGAACTTGTCTTTTTCACACTCATAAATTGGATTTGAAAAGACGTCTATTTGGCACAAGTTTATCCCTTTTTCACACCAAGTAGACTAAAGGACATAAAAAATAACATTTTTGGCATTAAGTTTTGATTGCATCTCATGCCCTCGCTTGCAGTATTGAGCCTTTAGCCAGTTCTCACTTTACGTTATAAACCATTTCCTAAGCAATTTTTGCATCCTCAACCAAGAAGAGCCTTTTTTATATCCTTCACAATTTGACACCCTACACCCTGGAAGGAACATCACCCTAAGTGTCCATCTCTCGCATGCATTTCCTTGCATTGAGCATAGCTGCTAGAACTAGTTTTTCTTACTTGCGACACTTGTTTCCTCCTATGTATCCTAGCATTCATTTCTTATGAAAAAACAAAAAAAAGACGGGTGGGAAGGGAGTACTATATTATAATTGGTTGCAGTCATGTTGCCTTTGAATAGAGCACAAAATTATTGAGTCCTTGTGTCATCATAATTTTGGGCTTAGCATGGCCTTAGAAAGCTAATCTCATTACAAAGTTTTTCTCTATCAACTGGTTACTCTTCCAATCCCTATAGAGAAAATTATTGATGCCTCCTGCATCAAATAGTTACATCATTGAGTCTATGTTGTCAGAGTCTACCACATGTCTCATGCTCTTGTTCAAATGAAGTATATCAACCTATGTCATCCATTCCTCAGAACTCTTGACTTTGCATGTCGGTCATACCCTCAATTTGTCTCAGAATCACATGATACTATGGTATTATCATGCACCCTGGCCTTACTTTCATCATTGGTAGGTAACCTTGAACCCAACAGTCGACATTTCATCATTGGTCAGTGATTGGGTGGTTTCTCTTGTGTTCGACGGCAAGACATCTATTCATTCTTTGGGATTCATGTAGTGTCTTGGATTCCATTAGCCTTATTGGTGGTTTCCTCGCCTTTTTCAGTAGTTTTCATCATTGGCTACTATTCAGAGGGTCTTTTTTGTGTACCACTTGCATTTGGCACACGTGAAAGACGCATAGGGTCATTGGTTTGTGAATATGTTCTTCGTCCGATCTCCGCCAAATTATGAAGATCCTTCTTTGTTCCTCGTGTTGACTGATGAGAGATGCCTTAATGATCTCCTTTAAGCGGTTCTCTTTCCATCAAGTTCAACTCATTTATTCTGGATCTGAGACCTATAATTTTATGAGTACCTTGAGACTTGGAATCATTAGTGGCAGGCTCTCTCGCCATTGACATATGGGAATACATCAATGTCTCCTAATCAATGTATTCCTCAAGTGTTCGACATCGAATCCTTTATTCACACTTGTAGGAATGTGCTCGGTGCCTTGATACCTACTTTCATTATTGGTAGGTTGTATCTCATTTTTTAACGGTATACCTCAATGATCGGTAATCAAACGATGTCTCTTTGTGTTCGACCTCAACTCCTTTATTCACATGATGTAGACTTGCACCTTTGGAGGATTTGTAGAAGACTTGAAGACATCACTATGTGGTCACAACTTTCCTGAGTTGTTGCTTCCTTTTCATTGGACCAACACCTATTTGACTATAGTAATCATGAGGCATCATATTATACTCCATCATATACAAATATATTCAGATTGGTTTTGAGAATGGTTCTACTGGGCCGTGTTCGTGATTATGACAACTTTTGGCATACAACTTCATTTGTATTTGCCTATTCATTGCCACAGACACTTATTTGGTATATTTTCCACATGTATCTGCATTGTATTCTATTGGCAGTTGTTGAGCTCTAGTTTTGTCATACTTTATTCCATACAAATACACTCATCATTAAACCTTCTCCCCGCATTTTGTCCAAAATATATCGCTAATTACACCATAAACCTCCATTATCTCTTGTTATTCATCCTATGTGGTTAATACATAGTTTTTCATATTTTTAGTGATTAAAAGGATGATTATACAACAGTTTTGTTGATGATGGTTTAATCATATGTTTCTATGTCCAAGAAACATGTTCTATACTGTTCAGGTTCCGGTATGTTCACTGTCCATGTTCCAGTACCTTTATTGTTCCTGTTCCAGTACCCGCATTGCAGGTCATCCGATACTCCAAGTCATATGGTACCAGAAGTTTCTACAGTCAACTGGTGCCTGGAAATTCAACTGGTACCCACACTCCATGTCATCCAATAATTTGCAGTGATCCGGTACTACCTTTTCATTCATCCGGTACCATCTCTCTGCCTCTTCCGGTACCAACTTCATCCGGTACCAGATTGCATCTATTCTGGTACTAGCTCCATCCAGTACTACCATCGCGTTGGTTTGGTACCCATAGTCATGACTGTGTCCATCTGGTACTAAACCCCTGGCTACAAGATTCAGGTACTAATTGTTCTAATCTGGTACCAACTGTTCTAATCCGATACCAACTGTGTTAATCTGGTACTAGAAATAATTCGAAATTTTGGAAATATTCTAGAGGAAAATCGGGCACAGTTTTGTCGAGAGCCACGTTTACATGCGGAAACGTGAGGTAGAATTCACCCAGATCACATGTGTAGACCTCCAGCTCAGGGGGAATGATTCTGCTAAAATTATTGAAAAACTCAAACTACCAATTTGCACCTCAATTTCCGTGCAGATGGCATCAGATATAGAAATTCTTCAAAATGGGTTTTGTCTAGAATATGGAAAATTGAGTATATAGTGGGAATTTTTTCAAAATTAGAATTTCTTTGGAAGATATGGGTGGGGGGCTAACTCGAATCTACCCAAATTGCAATAAAACCCAAATTTTTGAGGATTTTATCTAAAATTATAAATTTGAAATCTGAGCATTGGGATTTGGTCCCATCCACTTCTCAATGATTTTTCATGTATAAATAAGCCTCATAAGGCTATGAGAAATCCAATTATCATTATGGGAATTCTTTTGTAATGGATGTTAAGGTGTCATCATGACAATGTCAAGATTGTAAGAGAGTTGTAATTTTTTGAGTTTGATGGAATAAAGAATTGGTGTTTTGTGCATTCAAGGGGACTGACATATTTTTGGCAGCAAATTACCTGTTGGGTAGAGCCCCTCAACTTGGTAAGAATGTTTCTCTTTATCTTAACTAGTTAGCATTTCATTTATGTATTTTTATTTTATTGTTCAATTTGTTTAAAGGTTATAATTTCATTTACAGTTTGGAGTGTGTGGTTTGAATCTTAATTTTAGTTTTGTAATTGTTATGTTAATTAGAATTCATATTGTAAACCTCCCAATTGAATATATTATCACATTGAGCTTTGAGTTTATTTAGCATTCTCTCTTATCACATTTTTGTGCTCATATCCTTATGTATTCTTCATATGCTCTGTTTTTAGGCTGAATAGACTATGGACAGTCCCTCATTGCATTTATCTCCTTCATCATTGATTTTCCATCCAATTTGCACATCAAATCTACCATTCAATTCACCCATCAATTTCTTACTACCCAAAACATCATAAAATAGAGCATGCTAACATATTCTTGTTTGCATTCACTTATAAAAGGAAACACAAAAACAATGTTGTCTTATTCGCTGCCTATACTTAACTTTTCTCTTCCATATTTGCTCTTTTTCCTTCAACACGATTTGCCCATTGATTGCAGATTTAATCATGCAATATAATTGATCATTGCAAGAGAAGATCAACCCCTCTCTTTACCTCGTTCTCTACATGTGGAATCAATGCCCAATCACACTGCAATTACATTTCATGACAGAGAATTGTCCTCTCTTTATATACTCATTCCTTGATTGATGAATGCACATTAAATTACACAACTTTATTGATTGTTCACACAAGGAACTTGACCCGCTCTTAACTTATTCAACACACTAACTTTTGTTTAATTGATTGTKCTTTAAATATAGATCTTTCGTCAATTGCARAAGTTCATATTCTTCTCAATTACTCTTTGATTCTTRTKCTTTACATTGAAKCTCTCAGTCTACAAAGAGTACCTATCCTTCTTTTCCCCTTTTGATTTCATWTATGACTAAGCATTTTTTATAAGCATTTTGTTTTTAGCTTCTTTTACAGAGTTGATATTTCTTTCCATTGTATAAACATTCCATTTATATTTCTGCATCGTCATTCTTTCCCATTCCTTTTCATTTCCTTCCATGCTTGCTCATTGTGACTGATGCACTTGATTGTGGAAATATCTTGATTTTAGATTGCATATAGTGTTTGATTCCAGTTTGATTGATTTCTTTTAAATTCATCTTGCCTCTTCCTATAGTTTGAGTGGTTTGCTTTGTGTGTTTTAGGTTCGGTTCTTGCATTCACATTTCATTTCATTCACATAGTTTGAAATAAGTTTTATTTTCTATTTGTTTGATTTCCTTTTGTTAGTTTTCTTTCATTGTGATTTGGTTTTCCCATTTGTTTATTTATTGTCATTTGAATTCATTTCCGTTTGATTATTTCTTTTATTGCATTTAAGTGTGGATCTACTATAGGAAATAATCATTGAAGGACAAAAAAATTAAGTAAGCTACTTACGATTAATCACACGAACATCACAGTGTGCATGAAAGACTGTGATCTAAACCTTTATAGAACTAAGTTATTCCTACGTCCCAGTGTTGAATCCTTAGTGTTAATTTGTTGCAGTGTGGGTTTGAATATTGTTTTGCCAACTTTAGATTAGGCTAGACTAGGCTCTGATCCTGCATTTCATGCGCATGCACCTCGAAGCTTACGAGCCCCGATTGATAATTAAATGTGGGAATTAATAGTGCATATATTTAGCCCCAACAACAACCATGTATTTAAAGTCAACACATAATGTAATGAGCAACTAGTCTTTCCAACTAGGTTTACACCACTCCACTTCTGGGTTATTTATAATGTATTTCAGCCATCGCAGATACTCCTCTGATATCATACATTAGGGGGAATATGTTATAGCAATATTTGCCTCAACATTGCTATCTTGCACAGAGGGAATTTTTCCATTTCTCTATGCAAACTTGTCATCCTTTTTTGATGAATCCAGAGCTAAAATACATAGTTTTCCACATATACGCACCCTATCTACTATACATCATGTGTATACGCTGGTTGCTCCACTACAACCTGCGTACATTGGGATTTGTGCCAGAAAATACAAAGAAAGTAAGAAATGAAGTCGGGGTTTCCATGCCATGTGATCTTTGATCCTTGGCCTTTCATATCTTGGAAATGTTAGACTCGACCCACCGATTGCATTTTGACCATAATAACAGGTTCTAGCTATGGAAAAGAAAGGGAAAGCATTCAACTTTGAAAGTAAAGTTACTCTGGAGAAGTCTTTGCATGAGTCTACATCCTTTGTCCTCAAATTAGAACAGTGTTCTTCCCAAACTCTTCCCTATTGTTGAAACCTCATTGTCTCTTTCCTGTAGACTTTCCTTTGGTGGAGGATTGAAGTGGGTGGGCTGTGATTGGAAGGAAGTGGTTTCTTGGTTTCCAAACCATGCCGTCTGGAAATCTGTAATATTCTCACTTCATTTGATCATTTATTAATAGAAATACTCTTTTCTGGTCTAATTGATATCTTGCGAATATATTAGTTATTATCCATGGGCATATTTGTAAATGGATTATGCTATCTAATAATGCTAACCTTTATATTATCACTATATATACTTTCACTACTTGTTTGTTGAGAACTTGATGCGGTACAAATCTTTGGGTCAAAAGTACTGTAGTGGAACATCATCAAATGTTGAATTGAGGTAGGCTTCTTGCTTATCTCGCTTGCATTGGTTTATATAACATATGTTGGAATTAAGTGAATTTCTACAATCATACTTGTTTGTTGTGGTTTACTACGGCCATAGAGAGTCTTTCCCTCGTAACAATGGTCTTATTTACAAGGTTGGTGCAGGACAATCATTAGAGGAAATGGACAGTGATTCCCTAGGGAAAACTAATTCTCTTTAGGTTGCACTGTTATTTCGTTACCCGAATGGACAATGGGTTGGGTGGGTCCAAGTTCATTGATCGAGGGACAACCATTCCCTCGGGAAGATTCATTCTCTCGAGGTTGCACTATGGTGTGCGAAAAGAATGGCCCAGTTAGGTTGAATTGTCCAAGTTCATAAATCAAGGGACAATTATTCTTCTATGCTTGGAAAGATAGTCCAAATAGCCCATGGTTTGTAGCCTAGCACTTTATAAGTCACGGTCCTGATCTCACATATGTGAGTGGAAGAATGATCCATATGACTCAATTTGTATAATGATATTATTTTTATCGGTTTGATATCGGATGATATACGATTTTTGTAGAGGTATGTCTATGGGCCGTTAGTTGTATGCTACTATGGTGGATGTGATCAGCTGATAGTGGCCCCGTATTAATCCTTGGTTAGTAGGAGTGTGCTACTAAGAGTGGTTATGTATTACCATTGGATAGTAGTTTTATATTACTATAAATAGAACGCCATTTGTGTTTTATTGGATGGCATTGTAGAGCTGTATGCTACTATCTGATTACCATAGAGACTACCACTAGTGTCGGAGGCGATTTTTTGACTAGATGGATGGATGGTGTGTTGAATTTGGAAAGACATTCTCCTAGAGAGAATGGTCCCTAGAAAGAGCAATTGCTAGTTCTGAACTTATTCTCCACACAGTGGAGAATGGTCGGCGGGATGACATATTGTTGATGTATCATGGTGAATTACATTTTCACGAGGCATAGTTGGCACGTCGGGTTGAATATTGCACCTCTAGGACATGACATCTCGATTAGAATTAGTTGATATGGAACCAATATTTTCTAAGGAATATGGGTGAAGGCCCGATATCTATGGTACATATAACTTGATTAGAAAATAGTACTAGATTGGCATTCCCTATAGGGATGGTCTCTATAGCCCATAGGGTGGCTATCAACATCTAGGATGACAGAAATTCTTCTAGGACATAGGTCCAGTTAGAAGAATGAACCTTGTAGCCCATTGTGGGGCTTTCAACATCTATTAGGACAACTATTCTTCTAGGACATATGTTGAATTAAATAATGGTTCTTGTATCACTCTGTCAAGTGAGTGACTTACTCATCATCATGCATGATTACTCAAATGGAGTATGGCCTCGATATGATGTATTTGATGCTATCGGATGATATTGATTAATTGGTGATGTTTCTTGTAAGTTAATACATTAGTCATGATATAGCATGCATGGCTATGATGATGTTATGGTTGAATGATCTATTTGTGCTCAGAGACCATTTCCTTTAATACCTCCTAGCTAGGAGAGGTGTTGATATTATGGTGGCTACGAGAGGTATTAACATCTTCATGCTTAACCTTTGATGACTCTAGAGTATTCCAGGAAGAAGAAACCCTAGAAGTTTAGGAAATAACCTTAGAGACAAGGTGACTCAGATAATAATTTATATTAAATTATTATCCTCTAAATTAATAGGAATGATCCCAGTTAGGTCATTTGGAGGACTATAAATAAGAGGCCTCTAGAGCTCATTTATCACGCTCACTCTCACATGCACTGGACAAGTGGTGTGCATGAATAGAGGAGAGCCTGATTCTTTAGGTGGTGACTTAGTCTTTGGTTTTGGTTGTAATTTCTACTTGGTTATGGTTTTGGACTTTTACTACGCTTGATGCATGGCATCACGGAAAGAGGTATGCTACCTTGATTAGGCTATTTGGTTATATGGTTTGCTTCCAAAATTATTTTTGTCTATCAAGGTTAAGGTTCTTAGAGGGTGGAATTTGTGCCTATGGTTGGGTGACAATATTGAGATATTGTCTATCGTGAAATAAACACACCTAGTATTCTAAAAATGCAAAGGAAGTGGAAGGGAGAATTCCTCGACTCTTCTTTTGTTACATTGTTATATTTCTTAATGTTAAGAAAGTTGTTTGATGTTTATAGTAAAAGAATATAAATGTTGAAAATGCAAGAGAATAGGATAGTTGGAATAGTGTGCATATGGAGAGATAGTGCATAGTGCATACATATATGTTCGAGAGTAGTGTGATATTGCATATGCCATGAGTATGGAATGTTGATTAAGTATGATATATGTGATTGTGTAACTAGAAATGGTGAGAGAATGGATTAATATGTTGATGATATTGTTGCACACGACATTCACTTGTGAAGAAGGGGTAAGGACAAAAGGGTGTTGGTCAAGAGGTTGGTGAAAGGATTATGTGAAGCTTCATAAGATGTCAACTGATCAAGTAACATCATAGATATTTAATGGTATCATGTAGGTATGGATTTAGTATGCTCATATTGCATATGTATTGAAGGGAATTCAGGTAAAAATCCCTTCAATCCTGACTTGATATAGGAAGTTCGATATGTTTATGTTGTTTGAATGTATTTGTATGAATGATACCTAGGTGGGGCATGGTAAAGGAAGAAACCATTAGACACATAAGATTACTAAATTCTTTTAAATGCATTCATATGAGATAAAATGTTGTATCATGTTGTGATAGTTATGAGATACTAACCAAGGCATGCTAGGACTTATGATCCTATTAGGAGAGTGAATGCCATGTAAGATATCCATGTATGACCATAGCATTGTTGGATATGGAAAGGTTATAGCATTGTACAAGTCTCCAATGGTCTCCCTACTTGTATTAGTGTCATGGACTACCAAACTCTTTCTAACACTAGGAAAGACACCATTGAAGGGAGGGTGTTTTTGAGGGATTGTTGAGTAGAGAAACAAAGGCATTCTAATACACTTGAGAATTTTTTTAGTAGATATAGGGAATATTCTTGGTGTTGTGTTGGGATGAAGAGGAAGGTGTTCATATGATAAAGAAAGTACTAGGGAGGTGGATGGATAATATGTCAAGGTGTTGGCTAAACAGCAATTCATCATGGTTGAATGCATGACATGAGAATATAGTATTCCTAAATTGGTCTAAAGGATGCATTAGTGGATGTGCAAGTAGATTGCATAAATGCTACAGTTATTACACATATATATTTTATTGCATTGTGTGAATGGATGCTTCTTCCATATATCAAGACAGATAATATGATTATAGTTAAAGTGATGGAATTATTGGTATCTCATAATTCTGAGATCATTTCATAGGGATGCTTGTAGACCTAGAATGGTGGGTTGTAGGGAAAGGCAACTTAAATGAGATATGTTTTGATATTTTGTGGATGTTAAGAACAGGGGAGATGTGTCAGAAAGGTTGGTGAGATAAACCATTTCCCATGGAAGCCATGTGAAGCAGAGAAACATTCATACAAATAAGTGTTAGGTTGGTTGCATACTTGATCTTATATGTTATAGATACATAAAACTTCAACTATGAAGTTGGAAAATATTTTGTGAACATGATACTTGTTGCATAAAAATGGCGATAACATCCATGTTTTCCTTGATGATTGTTATAAGTGCAATTGAATAATAAAGACATTGTATTATGATTGGAGAAAGGAACATCAAGGAAGATGTTATTTTGAGGGGGGAGGAATATAATATCCCCTATAAACATTGGGCATAATTTGTACGTATATGGTAAGTTGGTAAGTGCATTACCAATTCATTACATTGGAATTAATAATATAATTAATAATAAAGGTTCACTTGGGGTTATATATCCTTAGGATTACCTTGGGGAATGAACCCATGAGTGGTGAAGTAGGGATTGGTCAATATAACCTTATTTTTATTTTTCTTTCCAAGTGTCTATTCCCTAACCATTGATATTCCTTTTTCCTATGTGCCTTATGTCCTAAATTTATGGGAGGACACATGTTTCCCATGCAAGTTGATTATTCATGCAAGTCTTGGGGAAGGCATTCATTCCATATTTGGGGAAAAGGGGAGAATTCATTGTATCATCACTTATATGTTGGGTATGCTAATGGGGGTGTTGGTAGAGAGAATGCATTATGATGTCATAGGTTCCACCATTAAGCTATGTGGAAGTCATGCATTTGTTCATGGGTGATTTTTGAGATTAAGAGGAATTCATGGGAGTTTCATGGTTTCCAATAATGAATGTTACATATTTCTCAACTGTATGGATGCATGGGGGAAGTGGGAAAGTGGGATAACTTAAGGGAGAATTAGGAGTGAAGGGTATCACATTCCTTGTGATGTGCAAGGATAAACGGGAAAGAAAGGCCGATGAGTGGTATAGTTGTGGTGGAAATGAAATGAAATATTATTTCCTTTGTTGAGATGTTTAAAATTGAGCCAAGTGAGGAAACCATAGCCATAGCTAGTAATATATTTTCCCTTTTTGTTTCATTTCCTAGCAGGGGGTGGAACCTACACAAATTGATGCCTATGGTTGGGAGGAAATGCAGCTCTCTTGGAGTTATTTTCCCATGTGAAACTCATAATAGAGAAATAAATTTATCTTTATGGTTTTATTTTTTATGACTAATCTGGTCATGTTTGGGAAAGGCACATAGTTGGAACTTAACACTATTTAAGGTTAGAATTTTGGGTTATATGATTAATTTAATGTCCAACTATGTCAATGGGTAGTAAATGGACTTGTGGGTATCTGAGATAATCTTGAAGAATATAATTAATCCATATGGGAGAAGACTTGCTATGTATATTGTAATCATTTTCCAAGTACAAGTTGTTATTATTCAAAGAGTGTGTAGAAAATTTATGATTAATTGTAGTCCATTATAGTTGACTATGGTGAAATATAACTGTTATGATAGATTAGCATTGACTGATTCTTGATATGAAGTTAATCATGGTTGATTTTGGTTATCTGGTTATTCATGAGTAACTATAATTAACCATGGTTGACAATATTTGACTATGGTTCACCATATTTATCCACTATTAATTATGGTTATCCATATTTGATTATGGTTGAATATAATTATCTACTAACCAAAAACCCCCCAACTTCATAATCCCTCAAGCTCCCCATCTTAACACTAAAACTCTATCTTATTAATTCTCTAACTTACCAACTATGACTAATAATAAGTAAATATGATTAATTATAATTAAATACGATTAATTAAACATCAATCTACCAACTTTCTTTTTTTCTAATAAAACATTATTATTTTCCATCTTGGGGACATGTATTTGTTTTAATACCTTATCTTCCAAAGAAAACACATCCTGCAAATATATAATAATAAGATTTAATAATAATTGTATTTTAAGATCACTTTCAAGTCAGAGACCAAATTAGTGTATAAAACCCTATGTTTGTCAGAACAATGAACCCCTCCACCCATAACCATAACTAATAACTATATTAGATAAAATGGATGAGTAAACGCTTATGTTAAACCTAAATCATACCGTGATGAAGTGTCGATTTAATTCCCTAGGTAGGAGACACAAATCGATATATATACCTCACGAAGTGTCGATTAGACTCCCGGGATGGGAGACGCAAATCGATATATATGAGTGAAATGTGAAGTTGAGGTTATCAACATACTATATCCATAGTGTAAACTCTCTTAAAGCTCTCTGGTTGTATCGCTTACCATATATATTCTCTTGTTTGTACAACCAGGAAAGCTTGGATTAATGGTCTAAACTACTTAAACACGTGGCCACTGCAGAACCTCAAGATTCAAGGCAAGGAGAAGAACAAAAGGCCGTGATAGAACCTACAGAGTCTGGGCAAACAGAACCTCAAGAATCTAGGCAAGAAGAAGAACCAAGAGCCTACAGAACAAAAGGACATGGGAGAAAGGTGTACCAATCCTTCTCAGAAAAGAAGAAGAGAAGAAGCGACAACAAATGAAGGAACCAGTGGTATAAATAAGACTAGGTGGCCTGGATGGCCTGGACAGACTGTGTTTCGATTGCTCGTTCCTACCAGCAAGGTTCGTGGCATAATAGGTCGAAGGGCTATCAAGAAAATTTGTGATGAAACTGGATCTCACATACAAATTCTAAATGGAGGACCCGCAGAGCACAATTGTTCTGAACGTGTGGTCATGGTGTCGGCCAAGGAAGTACCGAATGATTTTATTTCCCCAGCAATGTATGGGATCCTTAGAGTTCATAACTTAATAATTAATGAGGCTCAAACTGTATCAAATCATCCTCGAGATTCAGATCAAATTGCTGAATACAATCCATCTCAACAAGCTGGCAGGGATAGACAATTATTGATAACTCGAATGCTACTAGCGGGTCCATTACAGGCTTCAAGTATAATAGGAAAGGGAGGCGAAACAATAACAGATATTCGGAAAAGCTCAAACGCCACGAGTCTTCGTGTATTAAACCCTGATGAGGATATCCCCCGTGCATGTGCTTTAGCAGACGACAGAGTGCTTGAGATACGAGGAGAACCTGCAAATGTTCATAACGCTCTGCGACCAGTTCTTAGACATCTAAGGAATTTTTTGCTTGATCGCAGCGTTCTTCCTTTGTTTGAAATTTTTGCTTGATCGCAGCGTTCTTCCTTTGTTTGAAAGCCATATCATGTCAAGGCTAGCAAACCAGTCGACTACTAGCAGACAGATGGAGCAGCAACATCATCAACAACGCCAAACATGGAGTCGTAATGATTATAATCAAACAACTAATACTTCATTACCAGCAACTGGTACTAGTACTAGTGGTCAATCCAGCAGTCAGTTTGGAAATCAGCACTCTACAGATCCTCCGCGACATAGAGTTTCATATTATGATCCGCCAATATCAGCCCATGAGCTTCTTCCCTTAGAAACTTATGACTACTCCCACCAGCATTATGCCAGAGAAGCTCCCCAGGGCGGTCAATTTTCAGCACTGCCTGCAAATCCACCACCGGCACCTCCTGTTACTAATAATTATCAGATGCAAATTCCTCTATCATATGCGGATTTTGTGATTGGGCAAAATGGTCAATATATCGAATACTGTCGAAGGAACAGTGGAGCAACCATAATCATCAAAGAAACTTTAGGAGTGTCTCGTGAAATGACAATTACAATTCATGGAAGTGCCTCTCAAGTACACACCGCACAGCAGTTGATCATTAACTGTATTTCAGCGGCCCGGCAACAGCACGAGCACGGCCATGCTTAACCCGACCGATTGTTGATTGGGGTCATCGGAAGGATCGGGTTGCACAAATTTCAGGACCCATTCTCAACTTTATCTCAGCAGCCGATTCAGGACCTTCAGCACGAGAAGGATAAGAATTTGTAGATAATCCCGTTGATTCAGAAAGCTAAAGCCGAAAACTCGTTCTATCATGCTTAAAATATGAGAGATTAAAATGAATTTTTAAGTTGATTTGATTTATTTTATTATAATTTTATAATAATAATTTTTTATTATCATTATAGTACATTTTTAATAATTTTTACAAATTTTAATATTTTCAATTTAATTAATATTAAAAAATAACATTTATTAATATTAAAAATGTGATGTTAATCATATAAATATTTTATTTTATTTGGTTGAAGATGTTATTCAGAGGGAATAGTTCTCTAGTTCTTTATAAGCTTAATTGTCTTTCTAGAGCCTCTTGAGCATTGACATGTATAGACATACCTTTCCCTTGCCACCTACTACTTTGACACATGTGATGATGTTAATAAACTCGGACAGCTTTTTGTTCTACTTGCTACACCCATCGTATCATTAGATTACCTCAAATGTTCCGTGGATCACCTTAAATGTTCCATATTCTGCATCTCTGAAATTGATCCATAAATGAAGGACTTATAACTCGCTTTACAAACATTGGAATTGATATCTAGTCTCTTTTCTTGGTCTTATGTAGAGAACTTTGTCTTCAGAATGGCTATAAGGCTTATTTTAGGTAGCCTACATACAACAAGGCACAATCAAAAGATTTAAGAATCAAAAGATTTAAGAAATGGTGTTTTAGTTGCCTAGATAAACCTATAAAAATATAAATGATTAATCACATCTCTATATTAATACACATCCAATTCTCTAAGATCAACCTATAAAAATATAAATGATTAATCCCATTTTTATATTAACACACATCCAATTCAAAATCCAATACTCTAAGGAATAATGCTTTAGTTGTCAACAACAGATCAACCTATAAAAATCTAAATGATTAATCCCATCTCTATATTAACACACATCCAATTCAAAATCCAATACTCTAAGCCTATTTAGAAAGAAAATATCTAATAAATTTAGTGCATCAATACAAGATAGAGTTCTTGGTGCTCTTCACTTGCTCATGGAGAATGAAACCATGAAGGAAAATTGCATAACTACTTCTAAGAATGGATTCTCACCCCAATGAAATACACACGGGCAACATCTCTAATACAAATGAACACTAAATAACTCATACCATTAAAATAAGTTTAGGTAGTTATTGAGTATAGAGCACCTCCCATAAAAATCTCATACTATAATTAATTCAACATTTACACAACATTAAGAAATATTTAGACCATTCAAGACACACTGGACACCTTGTCTACCCTAGAAACCCAAATAGGAAAACCAATGTTTAGTGGTCACTGAATGCTTTTATTTGGGAAATATTTGGTTATAATGCAACTCATAGCTCTCTGTGCATACTCCCCTCTTTGTCCAAAAGATCCTTTGAGAGTCAAGTCACAAGGAGATATAGGAGAGACAAGGGGGTAATGGGAAGGCCAAAAGACTAACCTTTTAGTTCCCATTCCTCTCTTTCTCTCTCTTTTCCTCTCTTATTTTCATTTCTCTATTTTATTTAATTCTTGTTTTTCCTTTGTTTGTCTCATTTAATTTTTTTTACACTTGCATTGTCCTTTATAAATTATCTATCCTTCATTAATTATTGAATTACATTCGTAGGTACTGAGTCTTACAACCATTTTCTTGTTCAGATCCATTTTGGATCACACATCCCCATTGATCAACCAACTTGGATCAATGTGTCTTTTACCTGCTTCTCTAGAACATG